>JAQQZR010000037.1:4271186-4288614 GCA_030068235.1 Notoglanidium macrostoma | reverse complement strand
GTAAGATAATGCCGATTGCATCATCACGGTAAATGGTGGCTACTTTGAAGAATCTAAAATATGAAACATATTTTGTTATGGGTTTTTTTGCTTTTTTTTTTTTTTTCACTTTTTGTTTACCACGTAATTCAGTATATTCCATACGTGTTGCTTCATAGTTTTGATATATTCAGTAATGTTTTTACAACGTAGAAAGCAAAAAAAAATTAAGAAAAACCTGTGAAAAAGAGTAGGGGTGTCCAAACTTTTGACCGGTAGTGTATAAAAAAAAAAAAAATATATATATATATATATATATATGTGTGTGTCTGTGTGTGTGTTTGTGTGTTTAATGATGTTTAATGATGTTTTAATGATGTTTAATGATGTTATATACACTTTTGGTCATCAACCTTTAATATTTTTTAATATTCACTTGAGGAAAGCAAACGATTAGTAGTAGTAGTATTAGTAGTAGATAGGATAAACCTTTATTAAAGATAAGATAAGGTTTAAAGAGATATGAAGAAGAAAGAGATATTTAGAGAAGCTCTAAATTCATTTGACGTAATTATAAATAAGAAAATCTGTCATTTTCTAGATATGTTTTAAATAATATGCGTTAGAAATGAATAACAGTTAAAATGTTAATTAGCAGAACTGTTAGTTATGTCCAAGGAAGGTCCACATGAGTATAGTAAGACAAAGATCTGTGTGTGTGTGTGTGTGTGTGTGTGTGTGTGTGTGCGCAGCTTCCTGTCCCTCAGTTCCCCCTTTTGCTTCTTCCTCTTCTCGCCCTCAATCGCAATAAAATGCAGTCCTTCCTGATTCCAACGCCCGCAATCAACATACTTTTGAACACATCCGAGAGATATACGGCTTTTCCGCTTGTGACCGTAACGCTATTTTACTATTCATTCTTTTCCCATTCTGTATCCTGAAAGTTCAGTTACAACACTGCAACAGCATGCAAATGGAGGAAGAAAAGCAATAGGGATAATGGTGTTTAAGTGACAGATAAACAGCCAGAACAATCCTCCTACATTTGAAGTGAAATGGGAGAGGACACTGCTGACATTTATACTCTTATGCTGTTTTAAAGCTTTCTCACTGCTCAATTAGCTCATTCGTTTGAACATTTACAGCATAACTACTCCAAAGCGAGGGTGAAATGTCACCCATCAAAGAGGCACGCTGAAAGAAACATGACGGAATGCTGCATCAGATCGCCGATTGTATGAAAAATGCAGTCGGGAATAAAAAAAAAGTGGAGACGTGACATGAAAAATTCCTAGAGGGAGCTTTAGCATGTGTGATTGACTGCAAAGCAGAATGCCCATAGGCCATCAGTGCCTTAGCGCAGCCTTAATATTTATGACCGTCCTCTCGATTCCTTCACAAAGGAGCTTTTAAACGGCATCATTAAAATCGAGCGCTTCATGCAGCAGGCGATAGCTGCGAGGGCCTACACGGCGAAAGGCAATCAACAGCAAGCCGGAATCCGCATTATCCTCTGATGGAGTTCCTTTTTAAAGAGCTCTTGTGGATTTCAAACACCCAGCGCCATATATATGCTTTAAAAGTCTTTTATTCTTTAGAATCGTACATTCAGCACAGCAGCAATGTAACTGAATTAATCATAAGCGGCACGCAAAGACCCCGATGAAGGAACAACACCCTCGGAGGGGGTGCTGTTATAGGAAAATAATCTATGACGGAATAATGTGGCGCGACCTGACGCAGCGCAGTGTTACTGTTACCAAAGCTGAGCCGGTTGTTTTCAGATAACGGCGTGCGCACAGGTGTTTTTAATTCTCTTTAAGAGCCACAGCAATTTGCCAGTAAAAGCGGAGTCGTCGATTCTGGGAAAAAAGATCGTTGATGATTAAGCCAAAAACGAGTACACACGAAGCTTCTCTATTAGAAGCCCCGCCCCCAAACTCGTGGTCATGCATTGCTAAAGCTGTTGCCTCGCTGCTGTAACAGACAGCATTCTCAAAAGGCACGCCTGTCGACTGAAGGCATCTTCTAAGGATGCTCATTCCTGACTACCTTTTAATAGAGCATTTACGGGCGCGTGTGACATCAGCACGCCATGTAACCGAACATAACGTTAGCCGTCAGCTAGCTGGCTGACAGATGCCTTTGGTTACAGTCACAGGGGTTAAAGGTGCAATGCGCATTTCTCTGTAACTTTTCAAAAATCTAAGCGAAGAAGGCACAAAATGCTTACATTTGTATACCAATTCACTTTCCTGTTAATCTCGGTCTGCCAAGTTGGGTTTTTTTTCTCTCTAATGCTTGAGGGACCTGCCACACAGATTTACGGGTAATAGACAGCATCGAGGATACATCTGTGATGCCTTCAAATTGAACAGTTTGAAGGCATCTTAGAAGACGGAAAACTAAAGTTTGATCAGTTTTGACAGGTGCCTCACTGTTTTATTAGACACATTCCTGAGACAGCATTTTCCCCATTTCAAATGCACCCAAGGACAACCCACCTCCTTCCCCTCCCCTTCCCCCTGTCCTGCGATTGGCTGGAATACACCCCATGATACTGGTTGGCTGGAACAGTGTTCAAGCCACTGTCTTTGTCTCCCTGTTTACAGAAACAGGGTTGTGTAAAAGCACGGCATTTTTTTTCAGCACACACACACAGAACGGAGCCACGGAGAGATATTTTGCGTTACAAAACATATAAACATCGTCCCTTGACAGTCGTTTGCTCTTGACCAAGAAGTCAAGTTTTTCATGGAAAACGTTCTGCCAGTTCCTTACTGACACTGGAGACCTCTTCCATAAATGATAAATAAACATCTCCAGATATCAGGGAATATACATTTTTCTTTGTTAAATAACACATTTTCTAAATCAGTTTATTATTAGTCTAGAGATTATGTAGCTCATTTGCCAAGTCCCTGTGAACGAGCTGTTACTATAGGAACAATAATATATTAGAATGAATTCACCAATATAAACCTAAGTGAAGATATAGTGAATTAGGCTGGAATCACGAGAAGCTGTATTTCTAAACTTTGTTTCACGTAGCCAGGGTGACCCTCCCTACTGTGGGAGCCAGAATTAGAAAAAAAAAAAAAAAAAAAAAAAATCCCATTACAGCGGATTTGTTATTATTACAGAGCAAATTAAGATTTCAAACCATGTTTTATTTATTTATTTATTTATTTTTTTATTTTTTTAAAGACATTCTCATCCGTACGCAGCAAGGTGAAACATACAAATGTCGTAACCTTCCTCCTGCTCCTCCTCTTCCTCGCCTTCAGGATCCCAACGCATGGAGGAAATCCCCGGTGCTAAGCATCAGGCTAATAAACGCTCCTGTGAGCCTGCGCATTGCTTTAATTAACACGATCTTCGGTGCTAATCATCTTGATGAGTGAACAGAGCAGCGTTCCTGTCCACAGAAACACACACATCACTTAAAAGAAACTGATTAACAAGGCTGATTATCCCTATTAAGGCATGTCTTGCTTTTACAAGGTGTCAAGGACCGTGAACACAAAGTCGCAATCATTAAGGCTAAAGATTCAAGGTGAGAGGACATACTCAATTAATAAATTCATTCATTCATTCAACAGTAGACGTTTCAACAGTAGACGTTTTCAGGAAGCGGCTTTACAGGAATCCTGCTGTAGATATAGAAAAGTCATGTTTCATGTAACCATACAGAACATTTGCTGTGTTAAGTCAGTTATGGTAACTACTTTATTCCCATAAGGATTCATATGATAATAATAGCAAAACAATTTCAGCTTTAATTTCCTATATTATATTTTCAGTCCGCATACATTTGTCAGTATTTGATGGCATTGCCTTTTAATCGCTAGAACTTTCCACAAGCGCCTTACAATACAGGAATTTTTCTTAACTCACTGTTTTTCCGTTCAGTTCAGAGATTCCCTACGGGGTACAAGTCTGAGGGCTTTGTGAAGGCCACTCCAATACTTTCCATTTATTGTCTTTATGCAACATTGGAGGTATGTTTAGGATCATTGCCCTGCTGTAAAACTACTACGTTTTTAACTTTCCAACCGATATCTTGAGGAGTCGCGTCAGTATTTCTCGACAATCCTCCTTCCTCATGATGATGATCCACTTTCAGAAGTGCGCCGGTCCATTTTCCTGTACAACAGCTCCACAACATGATGCCGCCACCCCCGTGCTTCACATCCTTCGTTAGGATGGTGTTCAAAGTGAAATAAATCTTTAATCTGTCGTTTTTCATCGATTGTTTTTAAATTGCCTCCGATGGGAACAAAATAGACGCCTTAATCGACTTATGAAACATGAAATGTGTGAAGCTGTGAAAAGCTGAGATTGAATATGTTTAGCCTAGGCGTATATAAAGATTTTGGCCTCAAACGTAGACGTAGAGACGAGAGTGGTGTTGGGAAACTGCCTGAGATGGCGTGAAAAAGAAAACCTGAGAGGATCCAGACTTAAAATAGAAGCCATTGTCTTCGGTAGAGTAATAGAGTAGAGCGTAAAGTACTGTGTGTGTTGAAAGAATGCTCAGTTTCAGTTTCCAGCACAGGACAGTCTTTATGATTACAGCAGCTGTTCTTAGAAGACATTTTGGTTTTCTGTAGTTTGAAGTCTGGTTACTGTTTGCTTACACCAGAAGTCCTAAGTTATTTTTTGAAAGGTAGACTTTTCCAGGTAAAAGATGCAGTTTAATGCCTGACTGAATAACTGCCAGGTGTCGAATAATTACGGAAGGCCTGCCTCTTCGCCCTGGACCATGAAATTGCGCACGTTGGGGTTCCTTAGCCCTTAGACATAACTACGGACTTAAATGTTATTCGGAGAGTTGTGTGTGTTGTGTGTGTGTGTGTGTGACAGCCATGTCTCAGTTATCCATCTTTCTGACCTCGGATTTAAGTCCAATTTTTCTCATCAACTAAAACTCATCGACTCAACTCGGCAGGTTGATCTAACCGCAGTCTGTCATGCTGAAATGTATGCTTCAGGCTGTTAATACACTGGAGGTCATTATTGCATAAATAAGTCTTTAAGTACACAATGTTAATTAATTAATAGTATTGCCCAGATACAATTTTCAGACAAAGGACATCAAAGTACATTACTCATCTCAAGGATACGTATCTCAAGTGAGCTGTAAACATTAGCAGATGAATACTCAGTCAGCATATCCTTCAAATTGTGGATGTGTTCGCTTTACAAATTAGTGAATTAAAAGCATTATAATTAATCGTATAATTAATTTCCATTTTACGACCATGCACAATATCATTAAAAGTATGTGGACGCCTGACCATCACAACCATATGTCCATGGTGGACATCCCATTCCAAAACTCTTGCTATTAATATAGAGCTGCGGTTTTTTTGTTTGTTTGTTTTTTTGTTTGTTTGTTTTTTATTTGCTTGTTTTTTTGGTTTTTTTTGCTTCTATAGCAACCTCCTTTGACCTTGGCCTTTTAGCTCAAAGGAAATTGTACAGCATTGATAGACATTCTAGACAATTGTGTATGATGGTCAAGCGTCTACATACTTTTTGTCCATGTAATATGTCACATGGCTTCATTAGGTTGTGTGCACAATCAACGGACGGTGCATTCAAAAATGCAACATGTAATGTAAAACTGTACAGCGGAGCTGATATTGTGTAAGAAAAATGGGTTCAAATTGAAGGTTACGATCGAGCAGAACTTTCTGAATAGCCATTAATTCCATAGTTATGTCTGAGGTCTGAATAGCGATGTGCAATTTCAGTATTAAACCCTCAACACAGCTCTGAATAAGACCCTAAGCACTTAAATAAGCAGTAAGCACTTGAGGATAAATTTCTGAACAAAGCACTAAAAGAAGTACAAAGTGTTTCTGTATCTGGGTAAGAATGTCTTCTAAATGCTTGTCCGTGTAAGAGTAAATGTACATTTGTTCCTCAAAAGGGAGGCCTCTTATAAGAACGTTCTCTTCTTTGATGCCTGCGCCATCACTTCTGTTAAAAAAAAAGAAAAAAAAAAGTTATATTAGATAACACCAGGTAGTAGAGATAGCAGTAGCTACACTTGTGTGCTGAACCTGTCAGCAAAAGTGTTAAGATTTAGGATTCAGCATTACGAAAGCTGTCACTCACATTCCATGTTTGTTTTCACATTCTTTGTCTTGCACTTTTTAACGTAATTTAAGGTGTTCGCTATGAATCCCAGACCATGCGTTATTAAATAAGAAGGAATTAAAGAAAGATTTTTTTAAAAATGTATCTGTTTGTACTGGAAACATTCTGAGCTGGTGTTTATTACCCAGTTTGGATCTCCATGGAATTATTCACGTACTTCATCAGAAAGGGGAAAAAAATCCAAAAAATAAATTGCCGTGGCCCAGTTCTTGTAAAACACTCACACCCACACAATCATACGGAAGCTTTAAGACCATGTGGGCTCGCATAAAGGACTTCTTCCTCCCACTGCCTTTACAAAGAAAGAGAAATCAATCCAGCTCAAAGAGCCATCATGGCCATCATGGCTCCTTTCCCTCTCATCATTCCCATGCAGTCAGAGATTACTCTGGGCCCTCGAGGGACATCGCTTCTCTCAGTGTGTGTGTGTGTGTGTGTGTGTATGCCAGAAAGCAGCAGAGTCTATGATTTGTGTAGCAGAGTATGGGGGAAGTTGAATATACTGTGTACATGTGCCTGCTCCATGTAATGAGTGCATACACATCGAAGTTTTTACCACCTACCTTCCTAAGCCGATTCACAGGCCACCCACTTTCCCTCATATCTGTGATGTTATCGCAGAGCTGGAAAAGAGCTACAAAGTCTCTGTAAAAAATCTGATCCGAGCGTGATTCATGAAGCCGGTTTCATCTTCCTCCTCTTGCTCATGAACGAGCCGAGCAATGACGGGAAATTGAAAGCTTCCGTTGGCTGGCAGCTGCATCTGGCGTTAGACAGGGAATGAGATGGACATCCGTATTAAGGCATGTTCATCAGGTTTGGAATACGAGTCAGAGAACGGATCTCATCATTATAAGAGTTTTCACACAGACGCACACACAGAGTCAGGTACAGATTGAGCTAATGTGAATGGAACCAGAAAAGCCTTATTTGGAACCTAGGCTCTCGTGCTCTCTCTGATCTATGTACACTTTTTCGCCAATTCCCTTTCCTATAATTGTGTGTGTGCGTGTGTGTGTGTGTGTGAGTGCATGTCTACTGGTTTTTGATTAAATCCGGGGCAAACGCCACCACACTGCACAAAAGTAAAGGCAACAGCAAGGAAATCTTTCAATCTGTTGCTGTGGCATGATAATAAAAACCCATCCATCAGACCGATATTGGCAGGAACAAATTGGTTTGGGGAAACAGAAACGGCTTGGGTTTGCTTGTATAGCTTTTTTTTCTTTGTGTGTGTATGTGCGTGCGTATTAGTGTGTGAGTCTGAGCGTCTGAGTGAGCACATGTGTATGTGGACCCATTTAAAAATGGCGTGCAAAGGCAGCAGAGGCATAAAGCATCCCTTGCCAGAAAGGAGAATAAAGCTTTGAATTTGCGTCGGCAGCGGCAGAATGCAAAGCGGTCATGCCAGCTTAGCCCATAGTGCAAGCGAGCTCCATGCGTGAGACTGGAACATCATAATTTCTCCCATTTCTTATGAATCCCATGCGCAAGAATAAGAAAAAAACACACACACACACACACACACACAAAAAAAAGAGTAATGAATTCTAAAAAAAAAAAAAAAAAAAAAAATCTATCTGTACAAAAGAGCTTTTACAGTGGACAAATAGCCTTTCACACATGACTACACACACTGTGGTTGTAATTGCTCTCAACTGGTCCTCTATTAAATCCCATCAAGTCCTTTGAGAGTAACACCTTCAAACGTCTGCTCAATACAGATACATTTAATCCATAGGTTTTAGAAAGTAACGAATTTGTAAGCCTCGCAATGAGGCACTGTGATCATGAAACAAAAGCTTTATTGAAATAATTGATGTGCTGTATTATCGCTGTTCCTCTGAGACGTCGGTTGTTTAATAGAAGAAAAAAGAAATCAGCAATCTCAGGCGCACTCTCACTCGCAACATTCGACGTCATGTTAATAAGAAAGCCAGTGGAGAAGAAAGAGACAGAAAACAATGGACTCGGAATACAACGCATCTATATGAACCAGTTGCAATAAGTTAGAGCAAAGAGTCGACTCGGCTAGTAAGCGATCTCTGATGATCAGCGTGATGGTGTTGACGGTGGTGTTGGCATGAAAGTTGATGCTTTGGAAGTTGAGCTGTTTCAGCTCTGTTTAACGATTAGGAGGTGAGAGATATATATGGACTAAAGCACTAAAGCACCGCTGCATCACTCTCTTTAGGTAGACATGAAGCGAAGGCTAAATCCAACTGCAAAGCAATCAGCAACATGCTGATGAAAGAAGTTTAATTCAAGTGTTTAATTAGTTAGTTAATCTAGCCTCACAGCAAGAAAAGTCTGGGTTCTGGGTGTCTGTGCGGGTTTCCTCCAGGTTCTCTGGTTTCCTCACAGCCCAATGACATGCAGATCATGTCAACTGGCTGCACTAAATTGCCCAAAGATGTGAATGCGAGTGTGAATGGTTGTTCGTTTCTGTGTTAGCTCAGTCAGCTGTGATTGGCTCCAGCTTCCCCACACCCCTTAATGGATAAGTGGTATAGAGGATGGATGTATGGATTAATATATGGGTGAATTTTTAATTCTATCCTTAATTCATGCTGCATGTCAGACAAGCCACATCCCTTGTGTTTTCGCCAACCCAGTAAAGCTTAACACGCTACCACTTGGTCAGACAGGCACTCCGGGTGCTGGCCGCTTTATCAGCATACAGCACAGGCCGGAAAGCTGGAAACATGCCCTGTGGATGATGCCGCCAAACCGCCGAAGCCAGCCTCATATTTCAAAGCCAGGCATGCTAACTGGACAAACTCCTTCGCAGATGCCAGAGAGTCTCAATTCCAGGAAAGTAAAGGTATAAACTGCAGCTACACCCTTCTCCCTTTATCCATTTCTTTATCAACCCATGTTTTTTTTTTCCACTTTGTCTCTACCACTTAATCATGTTTATTTCTCTCATCTCCTCTTTCCCATGCAATATCACTCAGACTTTCACCTCTACTACATTTCCTCACGTTGTGCCAGTGCATCAATGTCATACGAACATCTGGTTTGTAACACAATGGAATTATAAATATGCGTGGGGTAAATCCTGTTATGTTCACCTCAACATGGTCCGCTGGTTTTCTAACGATCTTTCCAGAATAAATATAATAAAGCCTGATGCAGTGTCCATGGCGGCTGATCATTTCTTTGTCAGAGGGAATGTTTTTCCCCCAGTCTTCATCTGTGGCTTCATCTTGGCTGACAGTAGTGGAGCCGGATGTGGGCTTCTGTTCTTGTAGCCCACCAACCTCAAGCTTGCATATATATATATATATATATATACGTTCTGAGATGCTTTTCTGCACACCACAGATGTATAGAGTGGTTATTTGAGTTTTCCATTGCCATCCTTTTTAAGTCAAACCGGTCTAGCCGTTCTCCTCTGACCTTTCTCATTAACAAGTTGTTTCCACCCACCAGGGACACCTCGTATACATTAAATGGGCTAGAGCGGAAACAGACAAAACAAAGCAATACAAGGTAATTGTATTATTTTCAGAATCCTTATCATGTTATTTGGAGTTAACAAACATTTTAAAGAGTATTATTTTGGATTTTTGGGAACCCATTTTGATGATTGATGTGAGCACTGTGTAGAACATTGTCTACATGTCTACTAACATCAAATGTACTACACTGGTGTAAACAAAACAAAAATAAAAAATAAATTGCTGTTCCAGGTTTTAATAGCATTTGGAGAATAACTAGGCTGTGAAAAAGGATCTCCGTTTGGATATATGAGACGATACTTGGATCTTCTAAAAGGTTAGGTTAAATTATTTACAATAGTCCAGTCGCAGATAGGAAATCGGATTAATTGCAGACAACTGAGCCAGAGTAATGTGACAGTAATGAAAATGGTCTGAGTGGAGCTGCCACTGCCTTCTTCAACTCATGCTATTAGTCAGTATGAAAAAGACCAGGTTTTCCCCACTTCAGTCCTGGATGCCTACCCTCTTGAAATGAAATTCAATTTTATTTGTATAGCACTTTTACCAAAGGACATTGTCACAAAGCAGTTTTACAGAAATCCTGTAGCATCCGACCACCTAAACTTGCACAATTTCAAATTCTCTATACTTCAAGCACACCTGAGCCAACATATGGAGGGCGAACATGGACTGGATCAGGTGTGTTTGGCGTAGAAATAACTAGAAACTCTCCTCTCAGACTGGCTTAGACCGCTCTCAATGTGCAAGCCGACTATTAAAGAAAATGGTCATAAACAATGACTCATAGCAGTCCAATTAAAATAGTTATGTTATATCTGGTGTGATGTTCCAGCAATAATAATCACAGACCTCTAGTAAAATATTTTATGTACCAAATCTGTCTAATTCCAGTCATTCTATGCTTGCATTACTCCATACCTCCTGAGACGCTAGTCTTTAATTTCTACAGAGAGCCTGGCGCAGCAGAGCTCATAGCATTGTATATTACATTCCCTCTTCTTATCATTATCATAACAGGAACCACCTGGAACATTCCGGAAACAAGACGGGAATGTGCCAGACATCTCATTCAACACGTCGTAATGGAGACCTCAGACCCAGAGCATGAGAGGGGAATTTGAGATTCCACAAACAGTGTGAATTTGTTTGGGTTTATTGCTGGCGTGCGCTGTGTTGTGTTGCAGCTCTCTAAGGACACACCAAGCGTTATGTGGTTTTGACGTGGCTTAATTAGATGTTTTCCCAGGACAAGGATGCAGGGAGAGTCACCTGTATCTGCTACACCTAAAAACAGCTGTGCTGTGATGTCCCTGCTTTACAGGGCCCCTTGCAGAACACATCCTTAATGCTTTACGCGAAGGGGATTGACTGGCATTTACGTGGAGAAGGGCAGACAACAACAGCAGACGTGCTGGCATGTAGATATGCAGACAAACACAGGCAGCCTGTTCAGACACACACACACACACACACACACTCACAGCGAGCAATCATACACTTCTGACACACACATGCATTCTAATTCACGCAGTCTCAAGTACAGCACTATGCGATGATATTAATTATTGATATTATTAGCTATTAATGATACAGGAAATCCAGACCCACCTCTTATAGTGTTCATTATTAATAAAAAAAATCCTTTTGGATTTTCATATTCCTTGTTTGGTCATCTATTTCCTGTGGCCTTTTATCGACTCTTACCCAGTTCTCTATTTTTTACTTTTTATTCGAGCTACTTCTGAATCAGCTTTTTACTATTGAACTGCTTTCATGGGTTAAATGTTTCATCCATGAGCTAAAAAGTTGGATGAATTCTATCTATATGTATTGAAACTAGCAGGAACGCAAATGCTCTGCACTCACACGTGCGACTCTTTACATTAACATACTTTACATAAACACTCTTTATATGGTGCTGAATTTTGTCCATCAGTGAAATGGTCTACTCAGTCCAGTAGCTTTTCTTTGTTTACAAAAAGCTTTTTGAAAGTTTACAAAAGTTATAAAAATAAAATAAAATGAAATATTTAGGGAACCAATGGCCTGATGTACTAATCTGGAAAAATAAAACAGCTTATGTTTCATACACACAAAATATGTGAGAAAGGATGATGCAAAAAAAAAATGCAGTGCAAAAACTGCAGCTGATTACATATTCCACTTGATGTAGTAAACACTGGGTAATTAGCGGAGAAAAGATTTGCACTTGCCCGCCTCCTAGAACCACCTATTAATTTGCGGCATGCATGCTCCTCTGAGCTTCATAGGCAGTGTTGCCAGTGTTGCACTTGAAAGATACTACAATAACACAGTGACAAACAGTGCAATAATAAGAGACCTTTTAGAAAGGTCCTATACAAATGCATGGAGTAGTCCCTTTCCATTGGAAGATTCTGTGTGGATCTGGCAACCCGTATATTGTCTACAGACTCATGCCTCTTTGGAACTTTTGTGAATTTGAAGTTCTTTAATGTTACATGAGCAACAAAAAAATGAAATTCAATTTAATGTAACACCTTTGTACAAAAGTAGATTATTCTGTTGCTTTAATTTAGAAAAAAAAACATTGTTTATTAACACATTTATCTCATTGGTGCTGAACTTGCATTTGCTTTTTACATCAGTTGTGAGTTTCAAGCAATTTCCAAGCAATTTTCTTTGTTTTATTTGCTTTAGTTCTTTGTTTTTCTGTCTATCTATCTATCTATCTATCTATCTATCCATCTATCTATCTATCTATCTATCTATCTATCTATCTATCTATCTATCTATCTCCTCTACAACTCTGTATTTCTGTGATGTAAATTCCTGTGAAATTTCCTTTGGCATATATATCTTTTTAGCTTGTATAAAAACTCGAGAGAAGTCACCTTGTGATTATCCCTGTTTGGGGAAGATTATGAAATAGTAAAGGAGGTTAAAGTTCATATCAAGCACGTAGCCGTGGGCTTGTAAACAAGACGGAAACTTAGAGGTCTGTTAGAATAAATTCAGTGCAAATCTTACTGCAAATATTTGCGAACGCTTTGATGCACAGCAGAAATTTATCTGATCAGATCAATTTTACCTGACGCTGTAATGTAAGAAGAAGAAGAAAAAGAAGTAGAAGAGAAAGTATTTATTGATTGAAATGAACTTTGATTGAATTGCTCTCAACACTTTTTATTTTTAAATAAGTCAGATAAGTTCTGTGAATATTTTGGTTAGACGTCATAAAACAAACATAGGTACCATTTACATCAGAATCTCTGTATTTTAGGAAATTTTAAATTTATTCCATCATTTCAAGAGCTCCACTGTAATTTTACTTCCGATTGGCAATGTCTGTGTTTTTCTCGTCCTCCCTGAGAAACAGAAACACGACAAATGGCCACAAAACAGCAAAAGTATTCTCAACATGAACAGAAATGCGCTGCAAATAGGCACAAAACAATGAAAGTATTCACAACACAAGGAGATGTTTCCAGCTGGAGGAGTTACTGATGGACCCTTTAAAGCTTCGAGGGGTCAGAAAAGCTGAGTAAGTTGAACGTAACTTTATTGATGATTATCTTAAGATAGCTATATTTTAATTTTTTAATAGACACATTGTTAATGATATGTTGGCAGGCATTTTATCAATTTGCAAGACGTTTCTTGATGCAACTGTGTTGTCAAACTGACGCATGCGTTTTCAATTGTTGTGCTCTCTCTCAGCATCCACAATATTAGTATTTGATCCCCCCCGTCTACTTTTTTTTCTTATGTAACTGACGTTGTTGCTGATGGAGCTTTGCCACTTTATAGATAGAATTTCACTTTCCATCCCTGTGTAAACTGTGAAGAATCAAAATATAAATCTAAACTGAATGACTTCCTCGATCAGAAAAAAAAACAAATTCTCTACGAATGCTTTGATGGAGTCTGTCTTCAACTTCCTTGGTATGTGCCACATAACTCCCACTTCATACCCCTACATTGCGATCCATTATCAGGACAGTGATCCTGAAATCTGATAAAAGTAGTGATTATAATGGCAGCTATAGATATACAGCCACTTTATATTCACATAAACCAGAATATTCTGCTACGCTCATTTTTATGGAATAAATGAAAGTGTTTTATAACTTCCTTAGTCACCGCATTGCTATTTGTTGCCAAATAAGATACACATAAGCACATGGCATGATGTGTGACGCAGTCATCCAGGTATGTAGACAAAACAACTTTTCCATCCTGTGTTAATTGCTATGTGGATGTGAGAGTTTTCCACAGAGGAGATCAAAGAAGTTAGCACAGATGTCAAACAATAAAAGCAATCTTGTCAGAACAGGGCAAAAGTACTGTAAAAGCTTGGAATTTATTACCTGTAACCTTCTTTTTGATGGCAAGAAGTGTGACAACACACAAGTCAAATCAGAAGCCAAATGACTAAAGCGAGTCTAAGCTTTGATGTGTGATTGAATAAGAAAGATTGGATTCTGTGGGGAAAGTTTAAAGAAGATTAAGAAAACAGTTTGAATGCAAGCACCAGTTCATTTGGTACATGGGAAATTGCCGTAGTGACCTTATCAAGCAACGAGTGTTGACTGAAGCCTTGAAAGTCTGCCTGATTCCTTCGCTCGATATGACTTCCTTTCTGTCACTCCCATGAACTAACCCCTCAAGGTCCCTTCCTTCTTGTTTTTTTTTTTTCCTTTTCCCTTCTTTTCAGAGGACGTGTATCCCACGGTTCCTTTGGACGCTGAGCTGTTTGTGGTAACGACTGCATGAGGAGAGTCATTTGTTCCTTTTGCCAACTAATCAATGTCCCCAGAGCTACCAATAAAGAGAGCCAAGTGTCCTCTAAAGGTTATGTACCTATACGGCCGTGTGTGTGTGTTTATTGAATTAACACGTAACACACACACATAATACTTAAACCATTGTGATATGACCTTGCCTTGAGAAGCTTTAAGAGTAGAAGAACCTTCATTTGCAGTACTGGGTAGGCTGTGTTTTGTCAGAGCATTTTTTTTCCCCATTAAATAAAATCTTATATTAAACCGACGGAGACAAAAAAGACGGATCCCGCCGCATCCATCTTCAAAGATTATTTCCTGACAGGGTCGACATGCCATTGGATTTAAAGTCAATAAATGTTCAGGATGTATATTATCTTTCATAAATTATTTATTTAGTTTCCAATTTTGCTGATTTCGCTTTGTCCAGAACCCGCAGTCATGTCCTGGGGTGAACAGACACATCCGTCTCGTAACTGAATCAAATAAATCCAGAGCTTAAAAGAAGCAAAGACTTGATGGAACGATGATTCTGAAACCGTATTTCACTGACATGTCCTTCGGAGTGAATAAACATAAAATAAGCACTCATGTGTTCATGTCCTTGTGCTTTGTTCCCTTATCCATTCAGAATATAATCTATAAACAATTAAAAAAAAGAAGAATGTGTTCCATTTCCTGAGTGATGTAGCTGAACTTCTAAATGCCCAAATTGGGGCATAATGTGGATAAAGAAATGGTCCTGCAGTGTCACGTATCAAAATACAGTATGTCGTCAATGTCAAAATAACGATTCATTCATTCATCTTAAAGATTTTTGGGGCTCTATTAGCAGAAATAGAATATAATATTCATAAGTATGTCATAGACATTAATGTATAATTACTCGTAACCATGAATTGACGTGTTTCTGTAAGATTAGAATGAGCACTTTATATCTACACAGTCCACCTCTAGTCAAACATTTGCCTTCGGATGTATTATTAATTTATTTAATCTGACCCAATATTCAAAAATGTATTGTGGGGACAAGTTAGAGAACATTGATATCACATTATAATGCAGAAGTAAGCTTTTACGCTAAGATCACATGTCTGTCGGGCATCTTGCATGCTCTCTCCATGTCCATAGGGATTTTCTCCAGGTTCTCTGCTTTACATTTTATGTTATTTGGCAGATGCTCTTATTAAGGGCAATTTACATATATCGCATTTTTAATACAATGGAGCAGTTAAGGGCCTTGCTCAAGGGCCCAGCAGTGGTAGCGTAGCAGCGTTGGGATTTGAACTCACGACATTCTGAGTAATAGTCCAATGTCTTAACCACTGAGCTACCACTACCCCTCGCACTGAGCTTTCCTCCCTCCTCCCAAAAATATCCCACCAGGGGATTACTGAGATGTGTGGATGATGTTTTATGATGGACTGGGTTCCAATCCAGGGTGTATCCATGCTACAGGCATGGGGTGTCCAGATGCACCTTGAGCCTCACCAGAATTCTGAAGGGAATTCTCTGAATCAGGAGACAGAGGGTTATCACAGGTTTATTCAAGATACAACAAGATCATAATTGTGTGTGAAAATGTATCATATTTAAATATGTTCAGGATGTCGATATCTTTTATTTGACACTAATGGACCATGTCAAGGTGCATCAATATCGCAGTCATAAAAATCAGCAAAGAAAAAAGGGGGGAAAAAATATACATCACGTCTCTCTTCTTTCCTCTTCCAACTGTGCTTCATTCTTCTCAGCAATTAAAACTTGCAGAAATGAGACCGGGAGTCTGTAGCAAGGTGTGACTTTTTGAAGCGGGACACTAATTGATGTCCCACTGGGTGTGTAGCGAGGTAGCATGCAGCGTTGGTGCTGTTTGGAGGGGCTCGTCTGAGTAATCACTCCCCCGTCATAGCACGCTCCGTAGGGAATGATGTGGCACAGTCGGGGAGCGGGCATCAATCTTACAGTGCCCCGGGATCAGGCTGCACAGCCCCGGGGGAGTCACATCCATATCCCTGCTTCCCACAGGCATGGAGAAATATGATGGAGAATGAAGAAGAGGGGAAGGAGAGAGGCAGATAGGAAGCTTAAATCTAAAATAGTATTACATAAATACTTCCTCTTTCTTTCTTCTTTCTCTTTAATTGCTCTCCTTGTGGAAGTGAGCCAAGTGCATTAATTTGTTGCTCTCCACACTAACCTCCGCTTGCGAGAAAATAAACCAATTCCCAGAACTTTTGATTCGAATTATTGGTAATGATGTGTAATAATGCTGTGACGTACTTCACTGGGGTGAGAATTACAATGCTGGTAATTGCATTATTTGTTTTTTCCTTTTTTTGGCAATAAGAGAACAAATTATTTCCCTAGACCCTAATGATCAAGGATAATGCCGGCCCCAACAAACAACCCTGCCGGAATTACAAAGCAGAGTGAGAAATCTAACAGATACTTCAGGTATTATAAATTGAAGAAAAAAACACACAGTTCTCTCTAAATAGCTGTAAAACGAACTGTGCAGCTGTACAGTTTATATTGCTGATATGAGTCATGAATGGTCACCAGATCAGAGCTGATATTGGTCATCATAATTCCTGGTTTCCTTCACTTTCAATCAGAGCTTGGTGCTGCTGTAACAGATGGCAGTATAGGAGTGTGTGGTGTGTGAGGAGCTCCTCTGGTTTGTTGCTGATTAAGAGACTTGCGTAGCCTTTTTTCCCCTTTTTTTGTCAGCGTCTTGTACAAGCTATTGTGATGTAGTGTGGCTGACTACATTTAGACTATGCATTTGTCATGATAATACTGTACGTATAAATGTGTGATTTGTGTAGAATGTGAGCACATTGGGCACATGGCGGCTCTAACCATTGCATAAAAAATGTTTGGCTTACAAAAGAAATCTGTTGATACTCTACTTTTACATTACTTACTAGGTCTAATGGTAAATCTATCCATCCATCCATTATCTATACCGCTGGGTGGCGGGGAAGCTGGAGCCAATCCCAGCATCTTGGGGTGAGAGGCGGGGTACACCCTGGGCAGGTCGCCAGT
>JAQQZR010000037.1:4205476-4215852 GCA_030068235.1 Notoglanidium macrostoma | reverse complement strand
ACAACAGCTGTGGGCCGACGTGCCGCAGGAGAGGATACAACGGCTGGACGACTCCCTTCCACAGCGTATCGCCGCATGTATCCAGGCCCAGGGGGGCCACAGCCTACTGACCTGGGACCAGCAGTGTGCACATACGGCCAACTCTGCTGTCTGTTTGATCTGATATTGTAATCATTGCGATACAGTCACATGACCTTTCACCACATGCAGGTTCATTTCATTTCCACCACTCTGTCAGAGTGAAATCTGTATGGGCTGTTAAAGTACAATCAAAATGACTCTCCCCGGAATGAGAATGTAACTCAGCTGGCTTCCTGTGTAGGACATGAAGAGAAGCTAACAGCATACACGCAACCCAAACCAGATACAAATAAATAAATTAATTAATTAATTAATTAAAAACAAATTAAAAAACCCAGAAGATCTACATTAAAACATGTCACAAAGCCGAAAGATACTTGCTCATACGCCACAGCAAAGGCCACTCAGTGCAGACTTAACACGAGAAGAGAAGAGGATAGGAAAGGAGAGGAGAGGAATCAAAGGAAAGCAGACTTGGCCTAGTACTAAATGGTACAATACAAGGGAGCAAGGCATGCATCAAATGAAAATATCAGCACTAAAAGAGCATTTTGAATTGAATTTATAAAATTCTTAAAAAGGGAAAGAGAAGCAAATTCTATAAAACCGGTACTGAAAAAAAAAAAGATAAATTTAGACAAAAAAAAAACATTAGCATGCAATTAAAAACAGCAAGGAACACTGGCCGACCTGGCCCGTCTACACTCCCAGCTCATAACAGCATGGAAATGAAAAAAATAAATACAATCCTCCTTTTATACTGGCAGTGGCAGTATAAATTAACGGGTGCACAAATCGGGCATAAGCATCAGTCCGGCTCGCTCACTCCCCTCTCCCCTCATGAGGGATGAGAACCAGCATCCAGGAAATACCTATAATCCAAGCCTCTAGTGACAGAATGATACATATATATTTCTGAATGCACAATCTAGGAATAAGTGTCAATCCAACTGACTTCTTTTCCATGATGGGTGAGAAAACTACATCCAGAACGGCTGACTCTGTGATTGACCTACTTTTACATACATCGGTCACATGGCTGATTCTCTACACCTGACCTGTGTAAATAGTTACTGTACCTCACTATGGACCATCCTGTGCAGTTTGGGATGTTTTACACCAATTGAAAGCTCACATAATCAATCATAAAGAGAAACATTCTCCAAAGTGAACTTGGTGTTATAAAGATTTATTTCCTGCCCATTAGTATGTTTCATTTATGTTTCGCCATTCTCACGGCTGTATTTGTAGTTGTCCTATGAATTTTGTGTCATCCTATTCTGTCCTCCTATTGGTGGATTTTAGACATGCATCATAGCAGTCATGCTGGGATGTCAATCCAAAATGTCCGACAGTCGCAGAACGCTGTTGTCGGTCATCTTTGGCCACATTACGTGCTGTAAACTGCCAATCTCAACTAATTAACATTTACAATTCATTTACAAAGTGAAATTTTGTCTGCGAAAACATCACTGGCTGAAAATCATACACCGAAAATCTGTCTTAAAGCGGAAAGTGACTTAGATTAGCACGGGCCAATAGACAAGTATTAAATTCAATTTTTCCATCAATTGAAGTGAAAATTAAGCAGTTTACAATGTCTTAATACTTTGAAAGTTTATGGAAATGATGCTCTCTTAAATAAATCAATATGTAAAGACGGTAAATTCGCCTGTTATGTTTAGTGTTCACAATATTTTCTCTAAAATTCAAACAGCAAATTCACCTCATTAACCTAAGGCACACTTACTCTATGTCTACACTTCATATCATATCATTGTTTCAATGAGTCCTATCATCATTTATCTCCATTATACTATGAACTGGCTCAGTGACCAGACCCCCGGTGCCCCCCAGTGCCACTGGGATACAGAACTGTTGATCTGATAATGTCCAATGCCACTGGATCAGAGTTCTGTCAATTGCTTCCTGATTCACTACTAATTGCTGTCTTTTTTTTTTTTACAATTCTCAACGCTATTGGATCAGAACGCGGTAAATACCAGCTTGATTTGCGCATCTCAGTACCACATTTTTCGACACATCTCAACCACAGACTAAGTCACTGCTCATGGCATGTATATACTCAATGATATATTTTGAAATATGTGGCTAGGGGTGTTTTTGTTCTCTGATGCAATAATATGCATACGGTGCATTTAGCCCATATGAACAGACACAGATTTCAAACACACACACAAACACACACACACTGCAATGTTTGGATTAAAAATAAAACAAGTGAAATGAATGATTAATGCCAGTGATTTTTATTTTCATTTTTTTTATTTATAAGAACAAATTTATGTCTTATCCATGAAAAACAGTTAATACGAAAGACTTTCAGGCTTTTGCCACTTTTCATCTAATGCCACATGTGCACAAGAGACTAAAAACCATGCCCAATGTTTTCTAAGTCAATGCTTTCTGATATAATTTTCAGATTTCCCATGGGCCCCCCATGACTGGTTCTTGGTTCACCCTGTGCCACCTCATTAAAAAAAAACATTCCTGGAATTGCCCCTGAACTGGCTGCTGTCATGATCTGTCCCTCACTGCACTCATAGCGCGGTCTGTGAACTCTGCCGCGTGCAGACTACTACCTTGGACTACCTTTCCCAGAGTGCTCCCATCCAAGATGGACGTAGCTAATAACATCCTTGCCGATGTTCGGTATAACTGCATGATTGCGAGTGTGATATTGCTTTTATACAACAGTTCTATTCATTTAATATTGAGTAACTGGCATTTTTCGAGACAATAAGGGTAAATGTTCTGTTTATTTTTGCTCCGTGAAATAAATCCCAAAGAAGCCACACTCACTTCATGGTCAATGAGCTAGCTTGCTAGCTGCCTTACATAGATTTGTACACTCATTGACATTGAAGTTGGAGTTTATTTATTTGTTTTTCTGTTACACACGAAGAAACTGTTGAAGTGACATCCCTAGTCAGGGCAAATATATGCAGTTCAGAATAATTAAAATAGCCAATAAACAAGTATACAAATTTACACAATAAATCTATACCATTAAGAATAAAAAAGAGTAAAACAGTAGCTAAAAGTATCAACAGTTATGAAAGAACAGTCAGTATTTTTGGGCTGCTTTGTTTGAATGGCTTTATTTTTTCTGATTTCAGTAATTTGTTACTCACTTTCAGAGTTTCTCACTTTTATATTTTCTTTAAAAAAGTGTCTTATATTGCTGAAAAACATGATTTATTGTCTGAATTGGTCAGTTTTTTTTGTCCATCATGAATTGGTATGAAATAAAAATATTTTTCATTACTCTTTTTGGTAACTTTTCATTTTATTTAAACAGTGCCTAAATAGTCTATTTCATAATTATATTATATTATCTATGTTGGCCCTGTGGTGGACTGGTGAACCCCGCCCAGGTGTACCCCGCCTCTCGCCTGAAGATGCTGGGATTGGCTCCAGCTGCCCCGCGACCCGGACGGATAAAGCGCTATAGATAATGGATGGATGGATTATATGAAAGTTATTTAAAAATAACCTTTATCTCTCAAAAATATGTGTCCAAGAATCTTGTGTCGGTTCTGTTACCGTGTCATACTTTTCCTTTAAACTGGTGGAATTATCTCTCACAACTATGTTACAGGAAATGATGTCACTTTCTGTTATTCATAAGATCTAAAGCACATGGAGGTACTTATGCTCTTCTCTGTGAAGATATTTTCATTTAAAAAGTACTTGGACCATGAGTATTTTATTTAAATGTCAAATTTGCTACTGCGATATAATAACAAAAGCACCGCTGATTATTCATCAAACAGATGTTTATTTCAAAGTTAAATTAACCAAGATTTGATTAATAGCATGTGCTGGTAGCTTTTATGCTAGCAAGTGGAGTTTTTGTCTTAAAAGTATAAAATTGTTAATTCTGTTACCTCCAAACTCTGTTACCATGTATATAATGAGTTTTAATGAAAAATGTTTGCTCCTGTGTGAACGTTTCTGTGAAGATTTAAAATGCAAAATGTATCTCCAATTACAGAATCACTCACATGGTGAATTATTGCACATCCCCGCCATGAATTACACAGGCTGTCGGATACACACTCGGACCAAATAAACAGTTATGAATGTGTCCATTTCTGGTGCTCACGGTTTGTATATGAATTTGCTCTTGGGAAGAAACTATTCCTGAATCTGCCCGTGTGAGCATGAATGGCTCTGCAGCGCATGCCTGATGGAAGAAGGTCAAACACATGGCTGCTTGGGTGCGTTGGATCCTTAATGATAGTAGCTACCAGCCTCAGGCAGCAAGATCTGGAAGTGTCTTCCATTGTTGGTGGTTGTAAACCGATGATCTGAGCGCTTTGAATAACTCACTCTATCGCCTTCTGATCTGCCTTGGTGCAGCTTCTGTTCCACACCGTGATGCACTACGTTAGAAGGCTCTCTGTGGTGCATCTGTAGAAATTGCCTAGCAGGTTCCAGTGTAGATTAGGTCTATTTAGTCATTTCATGATGTAAAGGCGATGCTGTGCCTTCCCTACTATTGAAGAGTTTATCTGTGATGTTAACACCCGAGAATCTGATGCGTGACACTCTTTCCACAGGCTTATCGCCTATGTGCAAGGGTTTAATGTCCAATTTGTTACTTCCTAAAATTATTTCTGTTTTCCTAGTGTGGAATGCCAGGTTATTTTCATCACACCAGATTTCGTACCTCTTCCCTATAGGCTGCCTGACTGTTGCTAGTGATCAAACCGATGACTGTTCTGTTGTCCACAAACTTAACGATGGTGCTCGAGGTGTGAACTAAAATGCAGTCAAAGGTGAAGGAGGCATAGAGGAGGAGACGGAGAACACAACCCTGTGGAGCTCCTGTGCTCAGGGTCAAGATGGAGAACGAGTGCCCCGCTATCCTGACAGTCTGAGTGCAATTCGTTATCCTATTACAGAGTGATGGGGTTGCAGACGCACCAAGCCGCTGCACCATCTTCCACCACCATCATCTTAAAGGTGCTTCCAGTATCGTTTGCCATGTCTACTGATGAGTCGCTAACTTTACTGTAGCATCTTGGAATTTGATATGGTGAACACAGATGAGAAGAGTAATACAAACAGTGAAACATCCCAGTGCGGCTACAGGAAATATATGCACTCTTGGAAATGCCACTCATTAGTGAACCAAAACTAACTGCTGCATAAAGAATTAAACCTAATTTTATAGCCCAAGTCCAAACATGGGGATCTGAAAATAAATGTTTAATCAAACCTCCTGCAGACATTATTTATTAACTTTCATATATACCAGTTTTTATATACAATAAGTCCATAATATGAAACCTTTATACATAGCCATGTCCTGATAGTTTTACTGCTCTTTCCTTAGATGATTGATGTTCAATATGCAATAAACCTTTGATTCAAATCCACTCAATCATGCTGAATGATATTTCTAAAAGGCCAATAAAAAAACGAGACTACAATAATTTGGGCTCGAGCAAGAGGGAATAAGGGAAAAGTCACTCAGCTCGTTGCGTAATTACTGGCCTTTTAGCAGGTTTGCATAGATATTATGTGAAATTCCTTGACATAATGATTATTTTACAGCTATTACTGAAGTTCACTTCAAGTTTGCACTTTAAGAGTTCTTTTCAACATGACAAGCTGCATGTTTTTGTATTCGTAACTTTCCCAGAGCAAGGCTTCCCATATATAATGCTAATTGAAACTCTTCCAGGAGGGACAGTGAAGAACTCTTGCAATGAGGCAACTCCAGCAGTTGCATGCTTCAGTATTTCCTATTTGCCAGATCATTTGCTTCTGATAAGCATGTCTTTGATGTTTTTGCCTCATCTACTGTATCAGTGATTATATAGATATAGAGTATTTACTTCTCTTTTTTTCTTTGTGCATTTCCTCATGATTTCACATCAGGAAATTTAAGTTACCAGTCAGCATATCTGACTGACCTTGAAACGTGTGTTCCATGAAACCCTGGATGTACACAATCTGCATCCTCGTTGATTGAATTAAAGATGAGGACTGGAAGAACAGAAGTCCTAGAAAAGAAAGAAAATGCATAAATTGCCTTGATTGACCTTGCTGAGTTGCTGAGGTGGTATTTTCTACATCTCATATGAGGAAAATATCCATTGATGTACATCCAGTAGGTAACGAATAAGACATGTGCAGGTGTGTGTTTAAAAGAAAATAAAAATAGTGTGGTGTGAGGTGGCCTAATGCAAAGCAGAGGTACTGTTACCACCTTGTTGACTGCTGTCTCAAAGTGTTTTATTCCTTTCATGCCATGGCAATCTGACAATGCTTACAATTTTTATTTATTTAAAAAAAAAAAACACGTAATTTCTTCATACTTACATGTACTGGAGGTTAGCCTAACCCTAACCCTAGGGTTATCATGACCGATAAGACCCAATCAGGAAGCAAACGTGGGTGTCTGCGTCATTGTTTCCAAAACTCTACGTTTCTGGCCGTCCACACTAAAACGTTTTCAAACCTAAAATGGGGCTAGCAGCGTTTACAAATTGTAGCGGCTCAGAAACTCCAGAGAAGTATGGATGCCAAGAGTAAACACGGCAAAATGAATGCATTTTAAATCTAAAACATATTAGTGTGGACATAGCCTTAATAAAAAAAAAAGAAAGAAAAACTTCTCTGTCTTGAAAACTTTCCCTTGTCTGAAAGCATAAAGTTACAGCTTTACCTGTTACAAAATGCTGACGCTGGAGACCCCTTCCAGAAATGCAAAATAAACATCTTGCCACTGAAAATGTCAACATGTCAATTGTTTCACACGCTTTTGTAAAATCCATTTGTGCAGAGCATCCTCCATACAAGTCCATATTTAAGTTACACAGCACTGATGCTGGAGACTCCTTTCAAAAATGATAAATAAATAAACATCTCCTTACCGAGAACCTCTCCATATCAGCAAATACATCTGTTCATGTGGAGCAACTCTAAGTTGTTGCTTAGGAACAATAACAAATTAGAATGAGCACATTACTGTGTAAACTATGCAGCCAGAGCAACTGGCTGAGCCACTGTTGTAGAAAATTAATCAACTCATTCTGACAACCTGGAATTATGAATATAGAAAAAGGTGAAAGAAAGGGGTGAAATAGAATATCAGAAGGGTCAGTCTAAGGCTGGATAATCCTTCTATGACTACAGAGAAGGAAATTCATCAAACAATAGTGGAACCCATTCACAATCTGTCTGTGATCTGTCCTTGGACAATGATCCTTCAACTTCACTTTAACGTGTCATGACCATATCAAGGTGCAGTGTTTTCCTGGATGGTGACATTCTCATCCACTTTTCCACCTTTAACTTTTCCTGCTTCTCGCCAGATCGCTTCTTTTTTCTGCCACCCACTCGCTTTTTTTCACCTTTCTCTCGCTCCATTTTTCTCTCTCTGCCTTCTGTGCTATGTTTCTTAGGTGTGATGTATATGCGATGACAGCTTAATGAGCATTTTTTTCCTGAGCCTCTTCGTGTCATTAGTTGTATAAAAAAAGGCTGAATGAATTATACATCAGAGGAGACACCCACAGTGCGGGAACACCGGGGTTGAGGTGGTGGAACCAGCAGGGAGGCGAGGTGCTTTTGTTTTTGCAGGACTGAGACTTCTTGTTAATTATCAGCGTCGGGCACACACTCAGCTGGGTGACAGAAGATGACCGGTGGACCGAGAGAATGGATGGGGAGATGGGTTAAAAAAAAGGAGGAAGACATGAACACAATGGGGATTTCACTTAGCTATTGTTTTGTGGTTCTTATTTTGTCAGTTTAATTCCCTCTGCATGTGTTGGGGGGGCAGGGAGATGGGTTGAGGATGTCTAATGCGCCCAAACTGCAATCACACACGCACACACAGTCCTCATCTCATCTGTGGGTCAGAACTTTTGGCTCCATCAGCTTAATTGGCCCACTTCCCATTGGCAAGGTCCTGTGGCCCATCTTAATTGGCTCGCTCTTAGGCATACCTAAAATCCCATTGGACAGTGACTTAGTGGGTTGCCATGGACACCCTCAGTGCACAGTGGTAAATTTTGGGACAAAAGGCTGTTGGGTCTTTTCCTCACCAGTGCCTCTTCTTCATTCTTCTCCCAGTGTCCCATGCCAACTACTTGGCACTGAATGGTTTCACACACATCATATATATTTATTTTATTTTTATGTCCCATGGCTATCTCGGTGGATGAAAGTGCCAGTGTTGCCAGGTTTCAGGACTCCTCATCATCTCTCTAAGGCCATCTATTATGCTGTCATATCATTATTATAGGAGATGCCAAAGGTGTATCCACAGAAGCAGAGAGCTGAAGATAGACACTCTGTGTTTCCACAGGTGCCCCTTGACAGCGGTGTCATAGTGATGCATGCCGTAGCCCTCTCCGACGCCCCGTAATGAGCGACTGCTACGTGTGTTACCTTGTCTGCTACAGCTTGCCCTGCCTGAGCTAATGAGCTTCTACAGATAATACACTCAGACACAGACAGAGACACACATCTGATGCGACCCTGTCACCCGGGAGTGTAATGAACACTCTGAAACACCTTCCATCCCTTCATTCCTGGTGATGCAGCTTCCTCCTGTCACATAATTGCTTGCGTTTGTTTATAATGCCGTGTTTCGGAGGAAACTCTATACAAATCTGTGGCCATGTTCCAGCTGCTTATGTTGCTCTGGAGTGTCCATGGTGACATACTTTTGAGTCCATTTTGAAGTTCTTTGTATGTTTTTGCACATGTGGCTTATTATATGTATAGTTAGAAATTCTGGTTTTTCCATCTTTCATCATAACTTCTGCAATATAAAGAGTTGCAGAATGTTCCGAGAAGACACAAAATGAATGGGTTTTATGCTTATAATGAGAATTTGAGCTAATTAAAATCATCTAACAAAGAATCCACTGTCCAAATGCACACATATCATGATTTAAACGCTGGCATGAGGAAAGCTACACACATCCAAGCCTGTTCAACAGAACACTGCCAGATTGTTTTCCCTCTTTCTCTTTCCCAATATCTTTGGTTGTTTTCCACAGAATGCCAACCATAGCAAACTTATCCGTCCGGCAGGGGGAATCAATCACCGCTATTGCATTTCAGGACTCGGGGCCTGTTTGTGAATCGACTGTCTGTGGTGCCTTGAAAATCCCTGTGTATGATTGCCAAGGCCATCGAGGTGATGGTTCTTGGAGTTATTTTTCATTTTGCTTCTATCTAACTGTCTCCTTCACTTTGTCTCACTCCTCCACTGTTCAACCCTTTTTTCTTCGCTACAGTAACATTGATCTCGTCACTGCCAGCACACTTTTTATATCTCACAAAGTGGGCTTCATCTCAAATTCAGTGGTATTCTGGTGATAGAAATAAAGAAACTAGATAAACCCTAACTTTATCAGCTTTTGTCCTGAATCTAAATCCATTTTTCTAGTTTGTACTTCACAATAATAATTTGCTCTCTCAATACAAAACTACTTTAGTAACTACTTTATCATGACGACGATCACAATCTCTCCCAGGAACACTGGGAACAAGGCAGAAATACACCCTGGATGGGACACCAGTACATCACAGGGTACCATGCGCACACATTCACAGCTAAGAGCAATTTCCACTTACTGGCATGTCTAACAGCAGTGTCTCAGATTTAAAAAAAAAGTAAAATTATAAATTATAAAAAAAGTATTATTATAAAATCCAAAACAGAATCCAAAATTGTTTGAGCAGGCAAAAATACAGACAAAGATAATCCACATACAATCAATGAGAATGGTAAATCCAAAAGGTAGACAAGATCAAGAAGGAGAGGGTCAAACACAGGAATATCCAATAATGAAATTATTCAATTTGAATATTGGCAAGACTTAGCAATAGTATGTGCATTAGAATATTCTTTTATAGTCCATGAAAAAGGAAAGGATTATGGAATAGGCAGAACAGTAAACAAGTCACAACTCAAGGAAGCGGGGCCTATATAGGTGTGGAGGTGCTTAAATTGGCATGACAGGAGGAAACTGGACAACCTGGAGGACTTGCAAAATACTAAACAAGCTTCGGCCACAGACAGTAACTTGAGACCAGGATGGAACCAGAGACCCATAATATGTGAAGCAGCAATGCTATCTTGTGCACTACCACTTCTGAAACCAGCATGTGTTTTGAAAGAATTTGGAAATCTCAACCCCTGCCTTTCAGAGCTGCACCTTAATTATCCATCCATCCATCCATTATCTATAGCGCTTTATCCGTCTGGGTGGCGGGGAAGCTGGAGCCAATCCCAGCAT
>JAQQZR010000037.1:4181352-4196821 GCA_030068235.1 Notoglanidium macrostoma | reverse complement strand
ATACGCACACAGAGAGAGAGAGAGAGAGAGAGAGAGAGAGAGAGAGAGAGGAAAATGACAGGATGGTGTAGTTAAATTTTGCACAGTGTCATGCACTTGAAATTGTAAGAAAGGGTGCCAGCTACATTTTTTTTATTGAATTGGTGTGCACCTCTTCCTGAAGTATCATGTTTTTTTTTTTTTTTTTATGTTTTCATGTTTTTCATAAATGATATGAGAAATATGTGAGAAATATATGACCCCATGTGAAAAATGAAACCATATACTTATATATATATTTTTTTTTAAAAGTGATAATTAAATGTGAAACCAATCACATATGGGGAAATAAAAACGCAGGCACTACACGTGAAAAATGTGAAAGTGCCGAAAAGTATATAACTTAACCTGAAGTGTGTAAAAGTATATGAATGAACCTGAAGTGTCTAAAAGTATATGAATGTGCCTGACATTATTACAGAATGGAATGTCTTAGCCATTTCCTAAGAGCTAAAGAGCAAAACCCCAATTAAAGAAATTCTCTTGTGAAAAAAAATCAGGCTCATCAGTAGCAGGGTTACTGCATCCTTGGCCTTTTATCAACAGCGCATTCAAGGGAGGAAAAAGTAGGCAAAACCCAAGAGGAAGGAGTAACAGAAAGTAGCTGACATCTAGAACCTTAAGTTCAAGGTCTTGTATAGTTTCGCCATGTTATAAATGGAAATCTTTTAAAGATGGATTTTGCTTAGAAAAGAAGCACAGAGTTCTTTACTGCAGTGCAATTTCCAAATGTCAGCCACCTCAAGGAAATTCATAGACAGGACTTCTCAACTGTGAAACAAACATAAGTAACACAACACCCCCTCACATGCATTCGGTGTTAGTTTTCTTGTTCAGTCTTTACATGATTGGGTTAGAGTGTATATCATTACTGCTCTGTCTGCAATAAAATATCTGACTTACCAAGGGTTTATATCTTGAGGGTGTTTAAAGTTCATTATAGAGTGAATGGGTTAAGGAGTTCAAATATTTGCTAGCCTGGGTGTAAGGGGTCATCATTGATATTATTCTGCTTGTGTCTTTGCTCATCTCTGGAGGACATTGGCCACATTTCTTCCTATGAGCTTTCCAATCAACCTGACAATAGAACAAATCATTATTGGTGCAAGGCTGAACCAGACTATTTTTGAGGTGTTGAGAACAGTGGCTGTGTAGAATGGGCTAGCAGTTCCTGAAGTAGGATCAACTTTCTCAACTGTTGCAAGATATATATCCTCTGTTGGCCCTTTTTTGGAAAATACAGTCATGTTGGCTTCCCACTTCATGTCCTGAGAGATGGTGGTTGCTGAGAACTTGAAGTCTCCATGGTCATCAAAGTCTTGCTCGGTCTTGTTCAGAGTCTTGTCCAGATGGTCAGGGTTTTCTCAGCTTCACCTGCTAAGAAAGCTGTTAGACTTATAGGTTACCCTGATCTGGGAGTCTATAGACTGGAGCAGACTTGGAAGGTTTGTATTTAATTGTAAGAAGAAGTCCAGAAACTGGATCCCAGCATTACCCCCAAAGGGACTACCCCCTGGTGCTGGAGAAGGTAATGGTACCCCATATTGTCTGGGTTGTCAACTGACCTATCTGGCTGATAGGTCTAGCAAATTGCAAGGGGGTAGGACACTAGCATAAACCCCAATGGACTACCCCCCAGAAGTCAAGCTGAAGTAGAAATATAACCCAAATTTGCTGTGTAATCAACTGAAATGTGTGACCAATCTGCAGAATACAGGGGATCCAGGGAGGGCTCCATAAAATCCTCCAGATGGGACAACACCATTCTCCTAAATGTCCTCATAATCATAGGGCTCAGGTCATTGAGTCTGTACTTGAGACCTGAGGTGTAGGTGACAGAGGTTACTGCGGGAAATCACATGCCTGTGTTATTTGCTGGTTCTCTCTTTTAGCACTTTGTTATAGCTAGACCTGCCAGCTAGAGTCATGCTTGCCATCTGATTATTGTTCACACTGGTTAAAAAAACTGAGGCTCCTCTTACCCTCCAAATTTGCCTGATTCATGCTGATTCATACATTTGCTTGGGCTTCTGCACTTGTGATTCATAGCTGCTGCTGTCGATGGTCTCACATGGATACCCTAAATGTTTGCACTTACTAAAAAGAGTTTATGCCCAAGTCTTAGCTTTGATTCTGTGGATAATCTCAACTGGATAGTGTAGGTTTGAACTTAAGGACTGCTACTATGATCATAAAGGCAGTCTTATGCTCATGCAAGGACTTTTATTCACAGTCTGTTCATCCCAAACATCCTTTCATTGGAGCCTTCTTTTGCATTTCCATTTATGTCATTTGGGCAGATGCCCTTATCCAGAGCAACTAACATACATCTTTTTTTTTTTTAATACAAGTGAGCAGTGAAGGTTAAGGGCCTTGCTAAAGGGCCCAGATGTGGCAGTTTGATGGTGCTGGGGTTTGAACTCACGCCCATCCAATCAATAGTCCAATGGCTTAACCACTGAGCTACCACAGACCCCATTCTTTTCCTGTATTCGCTAATGATTTATAATCGCACTGTCAGATGTTGCCCAGAAGAGGATGGTTCCCTTTTGAGTCTGGCTCTTTGCTACTTTGCTACTAGGACCTCTGGCTGTCAGGTAAGCAGGCAGACAACTAATGCAAAAGCAAAAGGGAGCTTTTATTTCCAGCAGGCAGACAATGTCCAAATTGTGAATCTAAAGGCAAAGTTAAAAAAAAAAAAGGCAATGGTCAAAATACTAGGCAGTCAGGTATAACAGAGCCGATGGCAAAAGCATGGTCAAAGTCCAAAACAGCAATCCAAGAACACCGGTAGGAAAGAGCATGAACATACGCCTGGCATCACTGTGAAAACCACATTAACAAGCAAAAACATTGAACAAAGGACCTTAAATGGAGCAAACAGTGATTACAATTAAATACAACCAGGTGCAGACAATCAATAATAAGGAGACTGTGAGCAGGGAAGTGCAGAAGGGTGCTTTGGAGGCCGCGGAGACTGCTGGGAAACCGAGTACATGAAGTGATGAAACTGAGAAGCAGGTTGCAACAATGATGCGATGCTCATTAGTGATATAGATCTACAGGCAGATTTGTGTCTATTAAAAAAGTGCCACATTAATAAAATATATAATTTATAAATATGCAAACATATTATTTAACTGAACCACACACATCTCCAGTGGCTTGTTGTGCATCAAGGCAAGGACTTGTTTTCAGACAGGATTGGAAAACACCATCAGGACTGAGCACGTTTCTGATCTTCAGACTATAGGTTTACTATTGAAAAGCGTGTCTAACACTGTACACACGCACATAGAATGAATCAATAAAAGTATTCATATTTCTCTTTGTCTGTTAATCCAAACTGAATTCAAGGATGAGATCTGAAATGATTCAATACCTAATTCTTATTGACAACTGTAACTGAGAAATGTGTTAGAATAGATTGAATAGCAATCTTCAGTTTAATTTGACATCCTTTTTTTGTGAACTGTACTGCAGTTGGTAACAGATTTTGAAATTAAAGGTCTTTGAGCTAACACTTTTGGGTTCTGAATGTAATGGTTCTAGTTACTATCCACATATCTAACCCACTATGATATTCACAAACTATTAGACAACCCATCAACTAATTTATAAAAAAATATGGTAACAGTTTGTGTTTGGTAATGTTTTAGTAGGCAATCTATGCACACTTTTTTTTCCTCGCCCTATTTGGATTCTCTGGTTTATGGTTGTTGATGTTTAGTGGTAAACCCATGCACCTTCAACTCAATCCTTTTGCTTTCACTTTATTTACATAGTCAGGATTATCTACTGTGTAACTCAAATAATTTCACTAACATTATTTTTATTTTAAGCTTCTAGGACCTGTCAAGTACTTTACTAAACATCATGAACATTATGTGAGCTTTCTTAGCCATATTTACATGAAACAGCATTGAACTGATAAGCATCAGTGTAAGCATTAGTGGAAACACTAACTCCAAATAGAACAGTTAGATGGCTGTGTACATCAAACTCAGTAACATTCACGTGCGTGTGTCTATTTGGATCCATTTGATGAATATGAATAAGAAAAGAACTTACTTTTAATTTTAAGCATTCAGCGTGAGTATGTATATGACAGATGGTACAGCCGTGAGATTGCATGGCAACGCCACCGCTTGCATATGGGTGGCTGGCTGGAAGCAAACGATAGGAGGGCTGACGTGTTCAACACACAACACATACTTGTACATTTCATTAAACCTGACAACAGCACCCCCCTTCCTTCCACCATAACACTAGCGGCTGGAGACAAGCACCTGCAAACTGCTTCATGGTCATAACCCTCCAGGGCATGTGTGTGGCAACCACTGTCGAACTGTGTACATGCAGCAAAACGTTGCCCTTTTCTAAATGTCTGCAATGATACGTAAATGATACTGAGTATTCAGGAAATATTCAGCCGCATTCGGATGTACTAGCAGCCCTCATCAGTATCATCTGAGAAACTCTTAACAGCATGGCTTTGAAATGAATTTGCTTATTCATTTCTTATCCCTGTTCTGTAATTCAGTACAGGTTAGCATGTTAACTGATAAGCAAATCACATTCCAACCTCTCAGGGATTCTTTTATGGCTGTAAAATACTCTGCAAGTAATAACGCATCTGTCAAGCCGGATGCACTGTACCTAATGAGTGGTTGAACTGTCAAGCAATCATGGCTATGCGTTTTGGGACTTGATAAGATAGGATGTGTAATTCCAAGATAATATCAAAAACTGCAACAAATGAACTATAAAATTGAAGTCAATCCAAAATGGAATTCAGTTTAACAGACTTTAACCATTTTATACGTTTGTATGTCTGTATTCTGCTTAATTCAGTGTTTCTCAATGCTTCTGTCTTTCTCTCTTTCTTTCTTCCTTTCTTTGTAGGTTTTATGTTTATTTTGTTTCCATTTTAAAGTATATCTTTTAACCTCTGGCCCATGTGCTCTATGTGGTACTTGATACAGTGGGCTGTAAGTGCAAAAAAACCCAAAAACAATAGTAATGATAAAAAATGAACAGTAAAACCAGGAACACAACAATAACATAACAACAATACAACATGTGTCGCTGAAAAATGGAGAGCTGGACGATGTGTAGGGTGAAAATATAACAGTTTATTATTATTATTATTATTATTATTATTACTTCATAAGAGAGTGGTGAAAACTCAACACATTATTCAGAAGAAAGAATTAATGCTCACTATAATAACATAAATGATTTCAAATGTCCAATTAGCAATGAGCATGTGATGAGGACATTAGTTTTTTTTATTTATTTTGAGTTAGTGTTGAATAGTGTTTTTGGATATGCTGGTGCATTTTCTGATTTGCAGTTGTGTTTTTATTTTTCTGAATTGCTGTGTTTATTTTGGTTTGTTATTATTTTCTGATATTGTTCATGGGTTTGGCTCTTACAGGCCACAGTGTTTGGAGTAGTAGCGTCCTGTGCTGTTGCTGCGGTTGTGTGGGCTGCACCAGCATCAGACATCAGTGGATCTGCGATCACGGCTACAGCTTTTGAAAGGCTCTGCTATCCAATATGTTTGCTTGGTTTAAATCTGTATTTTGTGGCTTTGCGAGTTTCTTTTTTCCATAATTGAAAAGCCAGCTTGTGTATGAGAAAGATACTATATAAATTAAAAACATTACTTGAATTACTTCCAAGTAATGGCTGTAGAATTTGCTCTAATATGGTGAAGAATAAATGTTAGATAGAACTATGAATGCCAAGGACACGGTATGGATTTATGAGTTGTCATAACAGTTAATGACTAGTAATGTAACAGTAACAATATTACCATTATCAGTGATAATTGCTTTCTAGTGCTGAAATTTCTAATTAAACTTGGCATCATATGTTTTGAGCACTTATTTGTTTAGAATTCTTTCACTGACAAGAAAACCTCTTGTATTTTTCCCTAAGAGTACAAATGAGTTAAAGACAGAAATAAAGCTTGTTTTTAAATAAAGTCTAACAAATATAATCATGCATAGTTACTTCTGCCGAGGAGGTTATGTTTTCGGAGGACTTTAAGCGGGATTGTGCAAAACCTCCTGAGCTGATATTCATGAAACTTGGTGGCAGGGTGTAGCATGGGCCGAGAAAGAACATTTTACATTTTGGAGCAGATCGGAGTAACAGAGCAGATCCAGGAATTTAGTTTCTATTTCACTAATGCTGCGAGATGCTGCTTTTGGACTTGGCGGAAGTCGGCGCTCAACAATGCCATAAATCTAGTAGATGACCGTAAAGTTCAATAGTAGAAAACATAGCCAATGTAGAATTATGATGACTCTTTTGGACATATATCCAGACATAGAAGAGTCGAATGTTGTCCTTGGTGGAGGTCTGCACTTTGCAATACCCTTCTAGTTATAAAGTGTAATTAGTTACAAGGAAAGATGAAAGCCTTTTATTTGTATGCCATTTATCCATGCGTCCATCCATCTAAAATCTATACTGCTTATCCATCAGGGTCACAGGTGTGCTCTTTATGCGTACTTTTATTAATGATATTTTGTACAAATATAAGCAAACACTACAAATTAAATTTATGGCATTTACAGAAAATCGTGTATGTGCAATGCTCATTGAGCTGCATGTCCTGGAAATACCAGAACTTTGATCTCTTTGATATGATCTGCTTCAGTCATATGATGAATTTTATAGAGACCGAAAAGCATTTGGAATGGATTATTCTCTGTACATTGCTGGGCTTCAATGGTGCTGTAGTGAAGTCAGTACTAATAAATACTAGTGCATACAAGGTCATTACTCACTGAGCAGTAAAGTCATGACTTGGTCTTTCATTATGAACTAGACAGTAACTACTAGCTAATTCCAAATTAATTACTAAACACATCAGCTTTTCAACTATTGTCTTAATTAGCTATTGAAGTATTAATACATGATGAAGTAATCTACTCCAAAACTTCAATAATTACAACACAGATGTTTTACTCTTTTATTATTATAAATATAAAGTCACATGTTCAGAGGATTCAGAGATCCACATGGCCTGGGTTCATCACTGTCCCTTCTGAACTCTCTTTCAAACTTCACATGAGTCAACTTGCACATTTGCCTACAAATGAGACTCGAGCTAAAGTATCATCGTCTATTAGGATATATGTCTTATCACAAAGAAATAGCAACCACAGAGCAAACCTGGCAACCCTACTCAGCACCTTAGAAGAAAACATTACATGACCAGTTTAGTGGTTCGTTCTGCAGGTTCTCAGTCCTCATGCACACACCTAGCCTCAATGTGTCAATGTGATGTTTTGAATAATGCTTCATTGTTAATATAGTAGTACTGTACTACTTTGGTTTATGCTTAGTACCTGCATATTTGCCTGAACAGTATAAAATTATTAATTGCAAAAACAAATATTGGTGCATTGCATTGCAAAACTGTGTTACTCTCAGGAGTAACTAACTGAATCACATTTGACTTGGATGACGACTGAGACCCTCGATTTTTTTTCCAGGTCAGGATTTGGTCATTTGGTGATCAGTTGAGTGAAATATTCACATAGCTGTCAAAGTTCACGAAACCAAAGGAACAGTTTGATAGATCAGCACTAAACACTGGTAGATGTAAAAGCTCCTAAAAATGCCTACTTTCACTACTTGGTACTATCTGACATTGTTTTGGGATGCAAATATATATCTACAGAACAAGTACTTTACTATATATTTCCATCTTATAGGTTGAAGTCTTAGAAGAACCGTGTGGTCATGGGCTACTCTACATCATTGCGGTAATATTGCCTTCTCTGGAAAATCAAATATTATGAAATGAGAAATCCCTTTCATTATTCATTCTTTTTTGTATTCTGCTGTTTTTTTATGGTTTAGCCTTGAGGTGCCTACAAAATCCTACCCTACTAAAGTCCTACATTCCTCACACTTCCAAATTTGACTATTATTTTCATCTGGCTCGCATCACACTGCAGCTACTTATACAGCTATTGTTTTATTACAACACACAGAAAAATGCCTTGCAATATTTTTGCAATATGTCAGATATTAAGGAGAATCAGGGACCATGCTGTTACAGGTGCTGTTATAATCGTTGCTTTATTTACGGAATAATGTATAAATATCTGCCACAGTTTCAGACTAGACTGACTTCCTATGGCTTACACTTCTGGAATCACTTCTGGTGTATATATGTGTGTGTGTGTGTGTGTGTGTGTGTGTGTGTGTGTGTGTGTGTGTGTGTGTTTGGTCTACTGATTTAGATATTTGCAGTTAACAGGTTTAACAGAATTCAATTAAATCCAATGAAGTTCAATTAGTAGGAAGCAAAAGTTGAAACCAAGCACACAGAGTCAAAGAAACAAGACACAAGGAGCCACAGCTCACAAATGCAGTACAAATTACAAGACAGTACACAATACAAACAAAGCACTATAAATACACTAATTAATGAGACATAATGGGATGTGTAAGATGGAACAGGTGGTAGCCTACTCCTTGCAAATGTTATGTCCTCTACAGTGCTGCATGCTGTACAGAACCAGACCATTTAGAAAGCATTTTTCAATTAGTCAAGCCAAAAACCTCTGTTTACCAATGGTTACACCATGAAACGATGGTGTTCATTTCAGCGTAAACAATTATAAGGAATTAGAAGTGGATGCCTGTGTATGTTACCAAATAACCTGTAGCCTATGCCTACATTTAAGCTGTCGAGTCATTCACAGATGCTCTTATCCAGAGCAACTGAAAGTACAAACAAAGGTGCAACAATACATAGTAATTCTCATAACCTGCAAAACTAATACTGAATGCGCACTACACAATTTTAGCTCTAATTTAATCTAATCCTGTCACAGACTAATTTTGGGGATCTGTGCCCAAGCTCTGACAACCCTGCCTCCACCCCTGCTTGACTTCAATGCACTGTGTACTTCTGAGGTGACCGCTCTGGTAGCTTGAACAGTTCAACACCATATTTTCTATCACATAGCTACAATTGAACCAACTTAGCCTAATTGTTGATATGGTGGGGTGTTTTGTGAGGAGATGATTATTTATCATTTTTGGAAGGAGTCTTTGGGTCAGCACTTTGTAACAGTTAGAGGTAAAGCTGAACTGAGATGGAAGGCTTTACGGTTTATCAGAAACATAAGCTGCATTTTTTTTTTTTGTCTTTTTAAATTGAAACAGAAATAAAAAGAGTTGTAACTGGTAACAGGAACCAACTTTTCTGGGGATATTCCACAACATAAACATAATTATAAATTTAAGCTGAAATTTTAAATTATTAAAGCAAACACGGTTTTGTTTTGTTTGTTTTTTTACATTTACAGTATGTCATTTGGCAGACACCCTTATCCAGAGTGACTTACATTTATCTCATTTCTATAGCTGAGCAGTAAATGGTTAAGGGCCGTGCTTAAGGGCCCAGCAGTAGCTACTTGGCCGTGCTGGGATTTGAACTCACAACCTTCCAATCACTAGTCCACCATATTAAACACTGAGAACTTCTTTTTAAACACTTTTGATCTACACTCTGAAGAATACTTTGGTTTCTTCAAACTGTATATTCATTTTAATAGAGACAATTGTGCAGGTGTTGTCTTTTTGCATACATTATACATACAAACAAAGAAAACATCTCTATTGCTGTGCATTCAAATATGGAGAGAATTGCACCAGCACTGTGGGAGTGAACTTCAGAGAAATTGACGATTATTTTACAGTTGCTCTCTGGAGAAAACTCACTAATAGCATGGTGATAACCGAGTTTCCAAAGTCAGGCCAGGGCCAAGCCTCTCTCTACAGCATACCAACTCCACAAGCACTTCTTCCAACCTCCTTTTTAAGAGAAACTTTGGCAAACTAAGAGGTACATAGAAAGGCGAACAGGATGGAGCTACATTTTTCATTCTTATGTACATCCTGGTCTGTCATCATCTACATCTTCAATAGCTAGAACGTCATGAAGCTAAACAGTGAGAACTTGAACACAACTGTTCAATATGAGTGCAATTAGGACTGAGAAAGTTTGTATTAGAAAGCCATGTCTCTGAGGAACCTGAACTCAGACTTTTGTGTGGCTTCCTGTAGAGCGTTGAGACCACATCTGCTTTCCATCTCAAATACAGGGGCTTAAATGGTGTAAAAGCAACAAGCTTTTAGTGGTAAAGCAATGAACTTGTGCTAAGCAGACTGCGGAGAGAAAGAGGGAGCGCAGGAAGGATTAACAACTCTGGCTAATGAACCAAATGGTATTCAGCATAAACCGATACACTTGTAAGTATTACAGCATTATAGGGAAGGCTCAATTACCTTAATTGAATTTTAGTGAGCGTTACCAGTGATGTCGCCACCTACTGAATATGGCGAGGAGAAGGAGGGGTGAGGAGTATGAATTTCAGGACCAGACAACAGCACAGAGCAGATGATACATTTAATTACTACCTGGGCTTAATGCTTCATGACAGCTTTATTTAACCACACGTCATGCCGAATAAATGGCAAAAGCCTTTTATGGCCTGTTCATTCATCCGTCTCTCTTCTTTTAATCTGAGAAATTACACGGAGTTTACAGATTATTAATTCTCTATTTCTATTTACATTTTGGATCGTTTGCAAGAAACAGATGGAAAGTTGTGTAGTACTTACTTGTGTAGTAGTTGAGTAATATGTCCATTAGTCACTGCTATGTAAAGCAACGCAGGCTAAATATTTTACTTTGTTAATCTGAATATATTTCGGAATTTCTGTAGTCAACTGTACATTGTGTACATTTTTATGTTTATTTTGTAGTTCATTAAAGACATGTTATCACTTTGGATAATGTGTAGATGTGTGAGTGAAAGAGTTCCTAATCCAGTTACATTTGTTGTAATTTTTTTGCTAGATAAAATTTAAAGGTCCACTATGTAAGATTTTGCGGGTATCTATAAGCAGAAATAAAGTATATATTCCATAATATACGTACATTGATGAGTAAGTTTCCATTAGTGTATAGTTACCTCCAACTACGAATTGTTGTGTTTTCATAAGCTTAGAATGAGTCCTTTATATCTACATAGGAAGCAGGTCCTCTTCCATGGAGCCGCCATGTTGCACCGCTACAATATCCCGGAATGGACAAACCTCTAGAGAGTGCCTTCCGGGTTTCCTGTTTTTACAAGTTTTTACAAGTTTTTACATGAATCCGGAAGGAAGCACCAGAAAAAAGGCAAAGATGATGAGAGGAAGACAAGGACAAAGAAATAAGAGGAATCAGTGTTTGCTGGTGCTGGCTAACAAGTTTAAAAACCCAAACACTGAAAAATTGAGGCATATTATTTAGCACGGAAATACAAGGGAGTGTTAATGTATTGGAAGTATGCCAAAGGCTCCTGACGGCCACCGTACGCTCTAATACACGCTTGGAAATGGAGGGGTAGGGGTGGGGCATTCAGGTGAATGCTACATATTGGACCTTTAAAAATCTAGTTGATTTTTTATGTAAATAAAATCTTTGCACTGGCCAGTACTATGCAAATTTCATGCTGTAGGTTGCACATCCAAACCCACTCAACTGCTTTAGTCCCTGGCACTCACCACTAGTTTAGATGCCATTCAAGACTTGATTTCGGATGTTACCGAGGCCAAATTAAACAAGACGGTTGACAATTAACTGTAAGCCAAATCCTCAGCAAAATTTTATATATTTACTCATTTATTTATTTTCATTAACAGTGTAGCGTGGAAAGCAGTTGATATACAGTTAACCTGTGTATGGGTGAAAAAGAGTGCAGTTTGATGCATTTTTTTCCTGTCTATCAGCATTTAACTGCCCTAAAACTGAATGAGTTTTTGCTTTAACAATGGAAAATATGACTACATTTTTTAAATTATTGGTCACCTAATAAAAATGAAAGGTGATGCAATCTCTGCTGTGTAGTGTTTGATTTGATGGTTAAGGTTTAATAGTGGTAAGTGACTGATTTTAGCAAGTCTGTTTTAAAACATAAGAAAATTAAATAGATTAAAGGATTGAGCAGTTAAGTCTACACATTATGCATAAATTTATTTGTGTATTTATTCATGCATTCATTTATTCATTTTTAGTATCTCATAAGACTTTTCCCAGCCACTATGTAGACTGTTGCAAGACAGAAATGATCTCCATGACCAAACCCTGTGTGTTCTACCTATTCTGATTCTGAAGACTAGACATTGTGACAGCTCTGCTGGTGTGGAGCAGTTAATGTGATGTCCTTTAGCTCCTGTTCCCTTTCAAAGCAGCCTGGTGGAAAGTAATGCTGTACCTGCAGTAACCTCTAACAGATGGCATAGGAACTGTGGGACATGGGGTAATAAAGAGGCTACATGCACACACACACACACACACACACACACATCAGTGCATATTCAACATTTACATCAACTTTGACAGAAGTGTTAAATCCTCAACGTTGTGAGAAGCCGCCCCCCCCCCTTCCCGACCCCAAACAGATTATCCAGAAGCAAAGAACAAAAACATCCAGACTGTCCATTTAAATAATACATTTTAATGATTCCAATGCTATTAAAAAGACCATCTCTGTGCCCAGAAGGCTCACTCCATTTCCCTTCTACATTACATTTTTCACATTTTAATACATTTAAATTGTTTTTGGGCCATGGTTGCACAGCAGGTAGCATTGCCATCTCTCAGATGAAGGTTCCCTGGTTTGATTCAGAGCTTTGCTTATGAAGTGGTTTGCGGAGTTGCCAGTTGGTGGATAGGCTACTACAAATGTGTGAATCACTGTGTTAGTGTGTGTTTGTGTGTGCATATCTGTATATGATGCCATGATGGACCATTTTGTGTATAGTCCAGCCTACCACCCAGTGATCCTGGGATTGGCTCTGGCTCTAATATACATGATTGAATTAATATACATACAGTCTTCTCCACACACTAAAGGAGAACCCTGAGAAAATCATTTCCCTTCAAAGGCAAAGCCTCAAGATAGAGAGAGAGAATTTCAAATGAATTTTTAATGGGTAAAACATTTTAATGATGTAGCCTAATCCGAAGCCATGCTATTAAAAAAGGTCCCATCTAATACCTTAAAGTGTTCTTTAGTTCGTCCCTCTGGGGAAACTGTAAATATTTTATGTAGAAACCTACAACAGAGGGTCTCCTGAAATGGTTACAAGTAGAAACCCTTCAGAAAGCTAGAATTTCAAACCACACGAAGAACCATTAAGGATTTCATTTTGTCTAAAAGTGCAATAATCAGTTTAGGTTTTTTTGGTCTTCCCTCTGTGGGAAGCTTTAAGGATTCTGTCTAGAGCTCTACCACTGAGTGTGTCCACATTGTAAAGGTTCCAAGTAAAACTCTTGAAGCTCAGAACTGACTAAAGGAACACTGAAGTACCTTTAAAAGTGAAAAACAAGATGTTTACAGTAGGTTGCATAAGGTGTTCTGCACATTCAATATAAAAAAAGACAAAAAGAAATATAGATAGAGACAGAGAGAAAGTGGGAGAGAATAACAGAGAACCAACAGAGCCTCTGATCTCCTTTAGCATTTGGCCTGTGCAAACAGCCTCTAGCTATCCACAGTGCATTTCACCCTGAAACGCAGAAATCATCATGCAGAAAAGTAAGAGATTAAACAAGGGAGAGGTTACAGAGTGATTGGATCATTCTAGGTCCTGGCACAGAAGCAGGACCAGACCTCCATCTCGCGAAAGAAGATAAAAAGATTTGTCATCATGTCAGAGTTTGTAGGTAAAGAAATTACCACACTTTGATCCATAGCAGAACAAGAAAATGACTTGAATGTCAGTTGTGCAAAATATGTTTTGGCTTATGCCTGAATCATTTCCTTTTGAGAACAGCAGTCATTGTGTGACTGATGATCTTACAATAAAAGATTACCTCTAATGAACAAACAAGCAGTGACTGACCTGTGATTTATATAGCTGTGTTTCTCTCTATACATCATCACATAAAGTATAGTATAGTGTGGTATGGTATGGTATAATATCATATAATATATTACAATACGGTGTAGGTGTAGTATATTCTGGTATAGCAATGCAGGGCATTAAACTAAGGTGTAGTACACCGCAGCAGAGCATGGCACTAGTTTAATGTGGTATTGCATGGTATAATATGACAGGCTATAGGATGCATGGCAGGTTATAGTATAATGTAGTATAGTATATCATAGTATGCCACAGTATGATATGACTATAGTATGTTGTTGTATAATGCAAAACAGTATGGTGCAGTATAAGCATAGTTTAGTGTGGTATTGCAAGCTATACTACAGCAGACTATAATATGCATGGCAGGATATACTATGAAGTAGTATAGCATATTGTAGTATACCACAGTATGATAACTATAGTATAGGTTGGTGTGGCATGGTATTTTAGACGTGGCAGAGTGTAGTGTGATGTAATAGTATGGCATGGTATGCTAGGGTAGCAAAATGTACGGTGTATGGCATGGTATAACGCAGCATAGTATAGTATAGCACACTACTATTCTACATTGCAAATTATAGTGTAACACCTATACTATACAATACTACAGTGCATTTTCATTAATTTTCTATAGTATGGTACAGTATAACATGTATAGCATGGTATAGAACTACTGTTGTTATTTATTGACACTTTGTAAATGAAGTCTATGCTTATTGAACATATCTAGATTATGTCTGCTTTTGCTGACACTAAGAAAGGCATATTACTAACAGCATACTAACAGCAAACAAAGTACATGCCATCAGCAAGCTTTACTGTTATATTAAAAATCCTTGGCGGCCTCCTCTAGTCTTTTTCCAAAGCGGGCCTGCAGGCCGAGCAAAGCCATGTCCTCTGTCATCGATTTACAGTTTAACAGTTGACTGTTTCAGCTTTAAGCTAAGCATCAGCACTGAGCGTGCCAATAGCACACATTCACAGGGATCAGGCCAAACTTGTGCAGATCTGCTAATTAGGGGCAGGGAGAGACTGCTGCAGGCATGTTTTTTTGAGTTTCAGAATGAGCACAGTCATGCACCTCAGGGCAGATCAGGTAAGTATAAATACTATACTACGCTTTATTATCCTATGCTGTACCATGCCATACTGTAACATACTACACTATACAATTCTTTGCTGTACTATATTATATATACTTTTGCTATAACTATATTACCATATTATACTACACTACACTACATTACACTACATTACACTGCACTACCCTACACTACTCTACACTACATTACGCTGCACTACACTAAACTGCATTACACTACCCTACACTACATTACACTGCACTACCCTACACTACATTACACTGCACTACACTAAACTGTATTACACTGCACTACACTACATTACACTGCACTACCCTACACTACTCTACACTACATTACGCTGCACTACACTAAACTGCATTACACTA
>JAQQZR010000037.1:4149487-4164860 GCA_030068235.1 Notoglanidium macrostoma | reverse complement strand
CGCCAGTCCACCACAGGGCCAACACAGACAAACAACCACACACGCTCACATTCACACCTATGGGCAATTTAGAGTAGGCAGTTGCCCTAATCTGCATGTCTTTGGACTGTGGGAGGAAACCGGAGCACATATTCAAACTCTACACAGAAAGGCACCCTGGGTGACCTTGTTATATGTAATATAATATAATATAATATATTGCACGATATCCATATAATTTTTGGGGGGGTTTTGGCAACTTTGACAACTGTATTGATTTAAAAAAAAATAGCATTTGATCTTCTTCTGACTTTCTAACTTTAAAAAATCTAACTGCCATTGTGGACCCATGATGTAAAATCAATGTTTATTCAGTTATTCATCTTCAGTAAGCACTTTACCCTGGTCAGGGTCACTGTGGATCTGGAGCCTATCCCGGGAACACTGAGGGAGAGGCAGGAATACACCCTGGATTTGACACCAGTCCATTATTCTTACCTAAGGAATCCTGAGTCTACACACATGGACATGGGGCGAGCATGCGAAACTCCACACAGACAGTAACCCGAGCTCAGGACTGGATCAGTGATCCTGAAGCTGCTCCTGAGGCAGCAATGCAACCCACTGCATTAGCTAAAATCCATGTCTTTTTTTTTTTTCATAAGTCAAGCAAATAAAATTCATCCATTTTTATGATATTTGACTCCGTAAACTTTTATCACCTTTGTTGACAGCAATCAATGCAGGTCAGATTCAAAATCACGTAACACACTTTTAGTTTTCTGATGGAATACGGAGGGCAAAACTTCGAATATGTGTAGCATTTAAAGACTTTAAGGACTGAAGATTGCTATAACTCATGTACCGTGCACCCAACATGCATTTTAAACAATGCCTAACTGGATTTATCACCACAACAGTTGGCCGCCATGTGCGCAATTGATGAGCACATTAGCAGCATTGCCAATATGCATAATGATAATGGGCATCTAATGCAATGCGGTATCGGGTTCTTATTATGAGGAAATGGATCGGAAGTGGACGGGGAGAAATCTATCAAGTCTGCAGGAAGAACCGTGTGTTTGCTGTCTCTTACTGTCATGAAGTTAAGAAACACTGGTGCAGCATCTCTGACTCATTTGTATCACGCTACCTTATTTCATCTCATAGATACACTATAACCTTTGAATGAAAGTTCTTAGCAAGAAACTTTTTTTTCAAAAATATTTAATACCATAAGAATGCAAAACAAACCTAAGATGAAAGATGAAACTTCTCTCTCTCTCTCTCTCTCTCTATATATATATATATATGAAATGTCGAGGTGCGCTTGTATGGAGAGAAATCAATAACAGTCATGCCTTTACCCAACAATATCGACTCACAGCCATGTGCATACAAAAATAGATCCACTTCAGCCTCTGGTTTACTTTATTACCAGGGCAGGCATATGCAGAACGCCGCTTTAGGGGAACTTTCTCATCGGTTTCCACCAAGATCACAGGATACCTTTTTCGAGCTCGAAACAGAAACCGAGCTCCAGGATAATAAACTGATAGAGGAGTCGTAATCAATGGCGCCAGAATCTAATAAGCTTGACCCCTGTGGCAAATTACATTGATTTCTGAGCCGAAGAAGGGAAATGGAGACTGGCCACACACAACAAAACGGCTCACATTAGTATTAATGCACTCAGCCATACAGATTTAACGTTCGCCTCTTGTTTCCTGATTTCCAGAATCGCTCCGAGATTACGTCTCCTTCCACGTGGTCCTCCGCTGTCCCACGCTACTTCGACGTATATGGATTTACTTATCACTTTACGTCAAAGCTTTCTATCAAATCAATGAATCGGTCTGTTTTTGCTTTTTTTCTACTCCAACTTTCGGATTTGAAGTGCTGCGTACAAAGTTCTACTTTAACTTTAAGGTTTATATCAAGGTTTACATCTTCTATATGAATCCCCGTGCTTATTTCCAGCCTCTGTAGTCTCTACCCTGATGGTTTGGCTATTTCCTGTGTGTATTTTAAACACACGATCTCTTGTGCGCATTAGATTAGGAGTGCAACAAGAACAGAGGTAGTAAGTGCAATAGGGAGGAAGTCAGAATCATCTTTCAAAAGGAAGAAGCCGTCGGCACGCCTTTGCGATTTTGGAATCGCATTAAGTTAAGTCGAGAACGTAGCCGCTCGCTGTCTGAGTGATATTTAACCTCTGGGAGTCTGAGGCTGAGAGTCTAGCGTGCTAAGCACCTAAAACGTAAGTCACGGAAAGTCTTTGTTTTCTCGGCGCTCAGGCGAACGGCTGATTGTACTTTTAGATTCAATATCTGAGGAAAATAATCAAATCCTTCAGGAGTGTTCAGATCTGAGATTGAGTGGATTTTAAATATGCATCAGGACTAAAGCAAAGAGCAAATTTCCCAGTGTCACAGTGGTTCAATAAGCACCTGGCTTCACAGAATGATCAGGAACAAGAACACGGTGTAGCTGGTGTGTTGGGAGCCATGGTGATGACCAAAACGATGAAAAAAGACAAAAGACAAAATAAAAAAAACACTCAGGCAAGTGTAGAATTTGCATGAAGAATGTTAAATTGCTGGTTGCTGACAAAATAATTTGCCACAGGTCTATGTAAGGAATGAAACGAAATGAATTATTATTCATTGTTTTTCTTTAAGAGCCTCAAATTTTTCTCTTCCGTGAAAGGAATAAGACAAAAACATATTGACCGATACAAGCCCTGGCACTGGAGACTCCGAAATCAATCTCTTTACTACGTGGACAATTACACTTTTCTGTTGTCATTGTTGTGTTTTTTCTGTGTCGCATGTCTGCTATATAAGTGTCCGTGTAAGGTGTTATTATAGAAATGATTAGAAGAAGCACATTACGTCTGTTATATCATCATATCTCTGTTATAGAGAATTAATCAACACTGCTTGACCAATCAGAATCGAGAATCCATTGTATAATTTTTATTATCACTTACATAACATAGCCATTTGGTTACTATCATATAATTACATTTTACATTGTAAACAACTTCTGTTTAAATAACTTCTCGAATCTAAGGTTAATTATGCTACAAAACCGTCGTAATTCCTTCCTAATGATAAATAAATGGTATAATTAATAACACAATATGACTTTTTTTTTTTTTTTTTTTTTTTTTTTTTTTTTTACATGTAGGTAATATACAACATTTCTGCCTCATACTTGCTTGTACTATTAGGAATAATCGATTACACCCATGTTTACATGAACATGACATCTAGCATTACATTGCTAGACCTTTATGTTTTACCTTTTAATATTTTAATATACAGGATGTTACATCATTAAGGTTCCGTCGTCAGGAGACAGAAAACATGTGTCCAGAATGTTTGTTTATATTTGGATTGGCCTCTTGTCTGTCATTTTATAGACACGCCCCCAACAGCCTCCATACCCTCTCAAATCTTTATGAGGAAAATTGCACATTTTAGAGTCGTAAGTTGACTTTCAAGCAGCTGAATGTTTGAGTGTGCTTTAAAGTGATGGCATGGTGATCCCAGTTAGCATGCTAGCTCTAGTTGCAGCACCGTGAGTTGTGGGAGCGGAGCATTGTGTACATGGATAGAATTAAAATCATTTAAATCTTATTCACCTCCATTTAACCGTTAGAGACCATTTTGACTACTCTACGTTATTCAAATATTATTGAAACGGAATACTTGAACTCATAAAGTAAGAACGTTTTTTTTTCTCCTTATAAATGACATTTTATTTTACCTTCAAAGCACTCATTGCATCTCAAATGACGAGATTGTTTTTCTTTAATTAGTAAGTTCCAGATGTCGGAGTTCACACAGGATGAGGTGTCTGATAACTTAGCGAGCTAGTTAAGACTTGTGAATTAGCTTGTTAAATTATTTAGGCAGTTAATTTTTGTTAAATGTCAATCATAGCATTTTGACGGTATTGATCAGCAGACACGGAGTTTATATTCCAAAATGCATTTATGGAATTCGTAAGTATGTTTTTATTGCTGTAACCTGTAACTACGAATCTTTGTGTTTTTGTAAGCTTAGAATGAGCCCTTTGTATCTACATAGGGAGCGGGCCTTCTTCCACGGGGCCGCCTTGTTGTGCTGCTACAGTAGCCCAGAACGGACAAACCTCTAGAGAGCGGCTTAAACATTTTGCGTTTTTAAGTGGCAGCGTGAATCCAGAAAGGAGCACCAGAAGGACTTCAAAGAAGAAGAAAGGAAGAAATGGAAGAAGAAGTAAAAGGAATCAGTGTTGCTGGTGCTGGATAACAAGTCCCAAATTCTGAAAATGGAGGATCGTATTTATTATTTAGCGCAGAAAAAGCAAGGGAGTGTGAATATAAGTACCAGGAAGTACCTTACAGGCACCTGATGGCCACCGTACGCTCTAATACACGCTTGGAAAGGGAGGGTAAGAGAGGGGCTCTCAGGGGGTTGAGTTATCTAGCGATGTAAGCTCAGCTAACTAACAGGCAATTTGTCATGATACACTCGTGGTCAGTTTTTTTTCATAGGTTTACTTTACGTTTTACTCTTGAATACCTGAGTATGATTAATTAAACACAGATACTATCTGACTTGCAGTCAAGTTGATTTTTTTGTGCTTTCTCCACACCTGGATATGAGCTTCTTTATTAGTCTTATGTCTCTTCTGTACCTTTTTTTTTTTGTCTTATCTGTCAGTCAGTTTATAAATCTGAACATTGTGTGTGCACTGAATAAAGAATTCAAATATATTTCCTACATTTCCTGACTGTTCTCTGCACCTAGGACTCTGCATGTGCACTCAAGAGGTAATTTACAGCACTGTAGCCCAGGCCACACGCTGGCAGATCCTCTGGTACCGGTCTTCTTGTGCTGCAGATTGGTCTCAGTAGGTGGTATAGCATTTAATATCACCCAAACTTTGGAATTCACTTCCTGAAAGTCTCAGTGATCTCTCCTCTATTTCAGATTTTAAGGCTGGACTAAAATCTCTTCATTCCAGACTCTCTGAACTCCCATGGTGATGCGTTTTGTGCCTCAATTGCCATGTGGTTACTCCTGCATGTGTTTCCTATGACCCTTGGTTTTGTTCTGACATGCTATCTATCCTCTGACATCTTGGGTTTATTGTTTTTTTTTTGGTTATTTGTCCTTTATTCTGTCCTCGTGCTATTCGAATTCTATCATTATATCTATTCATGCTGATCCATGCATGCTTTTCTCTATGATTCATGTTTGACATAGTCATTCTGTTTATTTTTCCCTTAGTTTGTTGCAAACTTTGAGAGGTCTTATATAAATAAAATGTTCATTACACTTAAGACACACTGGGAAAAAAAAAAAGATAGACGCCCTGACTCACCAATACGCTTCCTTTTACTGTGATAACAGCAGCAGCACAAACTTCTGTATATTCACTGATATAATAAAAAAAATGAAAATAATCAAATTAATTAAAAATAATTGGCTGTAGTAATAATAATAATGCTTTAGTTGTTGTATATTGCAGTAGTTTTCTATTTAGGTATTGATTTATATAATTATTTCTCATGGAATTCTATTTGTGTTCAGCATTTAAAGGACTCGCTTAATTAATGGGTTTAATGAGCAGACTTATTTTCAACCAAAGATCTATCTGTGCGAAGGAATGCAGGCTTATAACGCAAAATTGAACAGAAAAGACTCTTTACTATTGAGTTAAAGATACATTGGTTTAAAGTTTAAGAAATCGATTAAAATTTTTCAACCGAAAAGCAATTAATTAGAAAAATATAAGTTGATAAATGAATAAACAAATAAGAAGAATATAAAGATTTGATGAAGAAGAAGTAGTAAATACATTATGATTTCAATATTGAAAAAAATAATAATAATCTGACATATTATTGATATTATTTATTTGTACCTAATGGTGCAGGAGAATGGAAAAAAACGTATTTTTCTTCTGGCCAGGTTGCCAGAGTGTCATCAGAACATCAAGCTTCACACACTAACCTACAGCGTGAACCAAGAAGAGGCCTTTTGTTACACAAGCAACACGTTTGATGAGCAGGTAGGAGCTGGCAGTAAGACCATGTTGAATAAATCAGATCAGAGACAGGAAGCACTGTATTTCCTACCAGCACATTAATATAAATTGGATGTCTTGTGCCCTGAAAGCTATATTTGTTTTACTTAGCTTTGGCATTTTGTTTTATGTGTTTATGCGTGTACGCGTGTTGATTTCAATATTTATGTCTTTGTTTTTTTGCTGTATTTTATCCTGACAGAGCTGGACTGAAAATGAAATTTGGTTCTCAATAGATTTCCCTGTACATGTAAGTGCTAATATGAAACATAAATACATAAATAAGTACAAAATAAAATGAGGTTGATGTAGATTTATAGCTGTACAATGAATTTTAAAGGTGGTTGCCTTTCGGTCAAAGACATCCACATCCAACGGGAGGCGCTCTGTAACAGAGCACAGTATAACCACGTTTCCTGATTTCGTTTTGTTTTTTTTCCCCCTCAACCAAATTATGTAAGAGTGCTGCTATTCCCAGTGCAAGGAAGCAGAAAGAAGGAATATAAGAGTGCATGAGGAGGAGTTAAAACTTAATGAAGATGCAGCGATGGGCAAGAAGAGAGATAGATAGAGGACTGCAGGAGATGGTGTGTTATGTAGCTGACAAACTCTTGAATAGTGCATTGTTTAGAAAATCAGAAGTCTTTTGTCACAGGCAGCTTAACATTTATTTCTAGTAGGAAGCTAAATTAATGGTAATGGAATAACTCTTTTAACCTTCAAATGGTGAATCATAAATGTGTCTAGAAATAGGCTTAATGGTCTTATAACTGTTATATAACTAGCTTCAAATGAGAAATATTTGATACTTTCCCGTTATTTGAGAGCCTTTACTTGCTAAGACATTTTATACATTTTTGCAGTGTTCTGTGGTGTTTCAGATCAGTTGGAGGTACATGTGTTAACCATGAAACAAGGGTCGAACACCTCTGGGCAAACCTAAAAATGCGAAACTTTAGGCTTCTAAGGGTTTTAACAACAAATCATTGGTCAGAAAATTAGCAACAACTGAAAAAATGCAATCCTGAGACCTGTGCCACTTTTTGCTGGCCAATGCTCATTGCTGATAGTGCACTGTACTCTTCTCGTACACAAATATAAAACCATTAAAAAGATTTAAATGTTGGTGGTGCAGTGGTTAGCACTGCCTGCGTGGGTTTCCTCCAGACGCTCTGGTTTCCTCCCACAGTCCAAAGACATGCACGTTAGGTCAACTGTCTACTCTAAGTTTCCCATAGGTGTGAACGTGAGCGTGAACAGTTGTTCATCTCTGTGATAGATTGGCGACCCGTCCAGGGTGTACCCTCAAAGTCATCTGGAATCGTCTCCGGCTTCCCGGCCACCCTGACCGATAAGTGGCATAGATGGATGGCTTTAAAGTTTTGATATAAAATTCAAACTAACACATGTCTAGATGTTCAAAATTTTCCAAAATATCTTCTGTTTAAAGCCATTGACATTGGAACGACATTGACCCTTCTTTCTGTAAAAATTTTACCCACAAAACTTGAATGAAAGAGGAAAGCTATCCCATAATAAGTGACTACACTAACTACTCTAAATATTCTATTTGTGAAGTTCCTCACCAATTATTTGCTGTTGAGACTAAATGTTAAATGCTTTGCAGATTTGGTTTTGGCCTTTTTTCCCAGGAGTGTTCATTGGTGAAAACATATAAAGTATGGGTGTGACCTCCAGCCTTCACCTTGCACATGATGGCTCTACATTGCTGACTGGGTTAGGTAGGTGGCCTGATCGGCAGACATTAGGCCTGGCTCCAGAGACGTGTCCCGGTACAGGGTGCACATCCTTTTTGCACCTTTCCTGGAGGTCATGAGTGATGACCTTTGTTTGACTTCCCACTTCAGATCTGTTCACCAAGAGTGGCCCTACTGGGAGCATAAAACTCCCGTTGACATTCACAAGCCCCTTCAGCACAACAAAGGGTGAAAGAAACTAAACTAAAGTGCAAGTGATGAATCTAGGCTCAGCAATCATTTGGAAAGAAATGATGTAGCAGCTAATTTATGATGGTGCTGTTAAACATTGCGACATGTAATAAGATAATAACAGATATTGACTTTTAGGCTTGTTGGCTGTGAGGCTCAGAGTCATTGCTCAAGACACAATACACAAGAACCATGATGTATGGGTGATGAGAAGAAAGGCGTTTTCCTTTTTCTCTAATTGGAGCAGGTTTTTTTAGCCAGTATTTTTTTTTTTTTGCATATGAAAATGAGTATTCATGTTTTCAAGCTCAATAAAAGACCCAGGAATACACACACTCAGCGGTGAGTCTTGGCACCGGTTTCGAATTTCTGTTTACTGGCAGGACAAGATGTGAAGATTCAGATAACTTATCACTGTGCTGCATTGCCACGCCATAAATAATAAGCATTATTTGAAGTGTGGCAGTCAGAAAAAAAGTCTTGCACATCCATTAGGAAAGGCAGATTTTATTATTTTATTCAAACGCGGATGAGGAAGAGGATGCTTTCAGAAAACATTACTCATGAATTTTGTATGGGAACAGGAAGACATGTCACTTTCCATTCGGACCCAGGAGGAGACAAAGACGAGGACGTGGCGTACAGCGAGGGACGGAAGGAGGCAGCGACAGTAATGGGAATATACAAAAGAGGGGTGTAACAACAATAAAAAACAAAAATATATATATTGTTGTCTCTGGGAAGGGCTTTTTTTACCGTGACAGGGCATTTTTTTTTATTATCAAGCTGATTTATTTTCTTTGGCAGACTTTACAGGGCTGCTGTAGCGAGTGACTTGATGGCAGCTTTCACCACTGCTGGCCACTAAGAGAGTGAGATAGAAAGCGAAAGAGTGCTCTGTTCTCACAAAACCTCTGACAGGACCGATCATAAAGGAGCAACCTGGCGTAAAGTGCAACAGGAGCTGTGTCTGGAGCAATTTCCAGCCTGAGTAGCCATCAGTATTGTCACAGAAATCACAGCGTTTTCATTCCAACAAGCGTCGTGTGCATGTCAGTGGGGTTTTGGTACTATTTTTTTAAAACAATAAAAAAGAAAATTTCCATGTCTCCAAGTCTCTTTATGTTCTATGCCTGCTTAAAGCTTTCTGTACTGTTCCCACATGGATACCTAAAGAATTACACATCCATGCTTCAGTGGAGAATCTGACCTCGATATTGTAAAACTATAGAGACAATCTGCTGCTGTAATCATAAACACTGTCCTGTGCCCATCCCAGGACTCACAATGGCCAGCATTCAAGGATTGATACCAACATTGTTCACATTACTTTCCAGACTAACACAGTATACTGTATACACTGAGAGAGTTCATTTTAACACTTTGTCCCAATATTTGCAGTGTCAATTGAACACTTTCTTAAATTGTTAATAATACCCAGATGCAGAGTTAAAATAACTCGATGAATAGTTAAATAGTTAACTCTGCTTAGCATGGTTTCATAACTCAGTGGGAGTTGAATCTCTAACACTTCTCAATGACACCAAATCTCTTACGTAACTGATTCCTTTAGTGTTAAACCATATTTTTACCGTGTCGGCTCCATTTAACATGGCTAACACTGGAAATTCAACTCTGAGAATTTTGCTGTGTACAGACATAAACACTACATGATACATTTATTGAGTTCATCGCTATACTGACGGTAGACAGAGTTACGTACGTACTGACTCGCCACACACACTGCCCCCTCCAGCACTAGTGAATTGTCTGACGTCCTGACCTAAAGAACTGGATAAATTCAAAATTTTGGAGGCTTAACAGTAACGAATCTGATGTCATATGGATTTCATTCCCGTTCACACTGAAGAAAATCAGGCACTACTCATTGTCTATTCCAGGTTTTATTACGTCCATCTCAGCTCACGCTCAACACCTTGGTGTCACATTGGACTCCGTATTACTAAGACAGCTTTCTTTCACCTTTGGAACATTGCCAGGCTTCGTTCCTGTCTTCCCCTCTCTTCAGCAGAGATGCTCATCTATGCTTTTGTTACCTCCAGGCTCGACTACTGCAATGCTGTTCCATACAGACTCCGGGAACTGGGTCTTAAAAGGGCCAGCTCATCCTTTCCAGCATCCGATTTGTTGATTTTGTTTACGTATGGGCCACTGCGTTTTGAAAGCATGCGACTGCTACTCTGCTAGCTCTCTTCGTGTGCGCTCGCCTTGCTGAATACTGAGCCTGGACAAGAAAACTCTCACTTATAAAAATGTGAGACATCCTCGTGTTCGAAGATTATGAGGATTCGAGTATCAATCTAGACAAAGAATGGACCAATTATCATTAGCAACAAGAGCAGACCAATGAAGTCTGGACTAGCTAGAGGACGATCCGCCTCAGTGAGTAAGATTGAAGTTTATCAATCTTTCTTTTACATGGATTTGTTGCATACTTATTTCTGATTGGTCAATTGCTATGGACCAAGCCATAACCGGAAGCCGTTAAAATCATTTTTGAATCAATATTTTTGTGTCAAATGATTGATTTCTGTTATACGTAGCTGTGCAATAAGCAGGATTGTTGTGAATAGTGTTTTAACAATCACAGTGGAATATTGATGGCACAGAGGCTTTAGGAATGGGTGAGATGAATCTTTTACCAAACTATAGAAGAACTCCGCTGTTAGAGTTATCACCCAGAGAAGACCATGTGAGCACATCGCTCCCATACGCCAAAAGTTACACTGGCTCCATATTCCCTTTCAGATATTGGACCTTCTTCTGCTGCTCTTAAAGCCTCTGCATGGCCTTGGCCCCGCTTACTAACCTATCCTCCCTCTCACTTACACACCTGCACACACTTTAGATTCTTGCCACTGCACCGTAGGAGACAGAGATTTCAGTGTTGCTGCCCCTAAACTGTGGAATTCCTTCCCTCTTAATCTCTGTGCCTGCAACATTTTAAAACATAAAATTAACTTTTCTGCCTTGGGTTTGCTCACAGCCAGTGATTCTGGCACTTAATCTTATTGTACCCATGATTGTTTAGTCTGCTAGGGTTTATGCTATAGTTTTATATACAACTATGCATTTTTATTTCCTCTTTTATTTTCATTTTTATTCCCCTATTGACTGTTATGTTCTAAATAAAAAAATGTAAATACGTGTTAATTACTACTATAGCTGTATGATTTTTTTCTCCTTGTAAATGTACAGTGTTCTTGCCTTGGGTACCATGAAAAGTGCTTATAAATAAAATGCTATTATTATTATTATTATTATTATTTTATTAGAGGTTATTACAGAAGTTATGTGTGAGTCTGACCTCATTTTTCTTATTCGATATTATCTCAAGCAGGGAGCAGGTATTAAAGTCCAGTACTACTCTGACAGTTTGGTGTAACTACAATACTTCATGCTGAAATGTAAGTTTTAAGCTGTAAATACTCTTTGTAATACCATTCGAGAACAATATTATATACATAAACATGAGATCAATCCTAATCCCATCGTTTTCAGTTATAAGGCTCTAAACTTGTTACGGAATGATGTAACAATGCATTTTCAGCAAATATTGTAATGCCGAAGGGTCTCGTTGAAATATATGCAGTCACGTGTTTAGTGTAACTGGTCACATGACCAGAGCTGTTTACTTCCTGGTTGCACCTTGAGAAGATGTCTGCATCAAAGCTCCCAAACAAAAGGTTAGTAAAGTATGTTAACATAAAGATTTTTGGTGCACATCATCTTTAGGGGGCCAGTATTGATATGTACATTTGCAATTATTCAACTTTATTCAGTGTGGTCATAGAATGAGTAAACTTGTTACTAGCATACAATTTGGGTATTATCACATCTGGGGAAATTCAGGATTTAATAATGTTCTTTTAAAGGTCATCAAAAGACATTGGAGAAGACAGCCAAATCAAGTCCTACTTTATAAGCTGCTAAATAATGATAGTGGAAGTCATATTCTTAAATTAAACCACAATTCCAAGTAATTATTTTGATCATTACAACTAGGATAATCTATCCAGCTGTATATTGGCAATGATATATTGTGTTTTTCGTAACCTGCAGCTTGCTGTCAGACTCCCGACTGTCCGTTCGTCCTGTACACTTGCAGTATGCTTGCATATGAAAGGTTACTTGTGCATTAGCCCATAGAGAAGTACAAATTTTTAAGACTTTCCGTGCATTTCATTGACTGGGCTGTTAAACTAGTTAATTTTAAACATGTTTTATTTAAAAAAATGGTGTATCAGCCAATGGGCTTCTAAATTCTTAATCTGTCCTTGGGTATTTATTTTCAGTGCTTGACATTTTCCTATTCATATACTGTATCAGTGCATTAGGTTTTTTTCTTTTTTTTTTTTTTCAGATTGTCTCTTTTTATATTACATATTATTGCATTTGGCAGCAGCGATGGCTCTTCTTCATTCGGCATTTTTTGTCCCTCATTTTTTGAGAGCTTAATGGCCAGCACTTGTGTTTAAAATTGATGGCCTAGACACCCATAAGTACCTGTGTAACCATTCATCCATCCACCCATTATCTATACGACTTATCCATCAGGGTCGCAGGGAAGCTGAAGCCAATCCCAGCTGACATTAGGAGAGAGACAGGGTACACCCTGGGCGCGTCACCCATCTATCACAGTGATAACACAGAAACGAACAGCTGTTCACTCGTATTCACACCTATGGGCAATTTAGAGTAGCAAGTCGATCTAATCTGCATGTACACCACGGTAGAAAATCCCAGTTGGCCAACAGGTTCAAACCCAGAACTTGCTTGCCATGAGGCCACAGTGCTAACCACTACACCACTGTGCCAACATACTTTTAATTAGTAACTTTTATATTATGTAAATATTGACATAAATGTTGGATTTTGGAAGACAAGCCAAATCTGCTCATACTGAACATCTTTAAACACATTTAGTACTGTTTTCTTTACTCTTCTACACCTGTATACTGTAATGATATATAATCCTCACATCTCAGGGAGTTTTTCCTTGCCACTGTCACCCCTGGCTAAATCTACATCTAAATCTGCATCTGAATTTCTGTAAACCTGCTTTCTGGCAATGGCTATTAGGAAAAGTGCTGTACAAATGAATTTGGAATAAATTGACAATAAAACCTGATTATGAATGCATTTGAGACAGAGTTGTGTTTTGAAAGTTTCTAGAAAGGAGAATTAAAAAAATAGAAAAAAATCCAATAAACACCACAGCTGGCGTCATTGTGAACTTCCAGTGATTTCAGAGCTCCAGAAATGTGACAGTGGTGGCACTGTGGAGGGACTGATGATAACACAGCAGCGTGCTCTGAACAAACAACAGCAAATGGCAACTCTGAATACTAATGTGGAGAAGAGTCCATATCAAACAACACCGCTCTGATCTCTCTCTCTCTCTCTTTCTCTCTCTCTCTCTCTCTCGCCCTCTCTCGCTCTTATTTCTTTCTTGCAGAAAGACACACAGTCCTTTCCTCCTCCTTTTCCTATTTCGTTCTGTCTGAGGACTGAGGGGTGGTGGTGCTCAGCCATGCAAAACACTCACACACACATTCACTTTCATAGATACACTACAAAGTGAACATTTGACATTCAGCTTGCATCTTTAGTGGAGTCTTGCCCCGCTCAGCCGATTTAAATCTATTGAAGCAATAAGTGCTAATGGAAACAAAGAGTGGATGCAGGAGGAAGATATGGTGTGGGAGGAACGAAACTCAACTCCTGAAAGTGAGTAAACCCGTTTCACATCAGCAATGCTTCCTGCTGCGGTTGTTTTTTATTTTTATTTATTTATTTTTTGTTTTTTTTTGTGGGTTTTTTTCCCGATGCCAAGCGTGGAGCTTCTGCTGATGGGTTCAGATAGTCCAGGAAACTGATGGAGCATCACATTGGGAATGGGAGAAGGTTGGCATGAAGCGTGACTATCTTTCTCCATTTCTGTCACTCTTCTCCATCCCTCAGGTACAAAGACATGCCATACCAGGGAGCAGGAAAGTCATTTCCCTCCGCTCCACTGTCGCTCCACAGCTTTGCCATGCACACCCCAATCCTGTATCTATCACTGACAAGCCTTCTGCAGACGCCTGGATGGCAGCCTGCTACCCTTTCACCCCCAGCTGTATTTCCAAACCTGGCTGGAGCAGATTGGCCATGCCTAGATAAATGAATGACATCAAAGGCAAGGGCCAAAACCAAAATCACCCCATCGCTCTTTCCCAAATCTCCTTATGCTTGGCGACAGGATGCTGCAGCTAACAGCCACCATACACAAAAACTCTAGCTAAATATGTGTGCATGTTTGTGAAAATAAATGACTCATACACATTTGCATGAAACACCTCGTATGCCTTAAATGATTTATACATTTCACATCACTATCTCTTTAGAATTTTATAGTACCACGTGTGTTGAAATGATGCACCTTTACGCAACCTTATTCTATAGTAAATTCAACACACAAACTAGAAGCTAAGGTAAAAATCTGAAAAATCTATGAAAATATACAAATGCACAAAAATGGATTAAAGCAAACGAAATGCACATACGCACATTGACACTTTTGCTAGTCATGTATTAAACCCAATGGATGGCTTGGCTTCGTATTTTTACAGTAGAACGCGGTATCTTTAGATTTCTGTAGTTGCAACATGACGGTGTAGCGGGTAGCGTTTCCATCTCACAGCTTGAGTACGATCCTGAACTTGGTGTACTGTCTGTACAGTGTTTCTGTGCACATGTCCATCTGGGTTTCCAACCAGTTCTCGTTCCTTCATTTCCAACTCCCAAAAAAAACATGCTGGTGGGTGGTGTGTTTAAATGCCAAGCCATAAACATTTCAGGAAAATATGCTAGTAATTAAAAATTTCCTTTGTTTAAATTGACCAGTTTCAATAAGTGCATGTTTTGCTTAGTTTTTAGCTCTGTAAATACACAACTAGCTATAAGGGTAAACTTTGACCAAGCTTGAATGGACCCAAATACTAGTTGAGGGCAGAGACAAGTCAAAGAATGGAAGTAAAACCAAAACAATGACTGAGGCTGCCTTCAAATAGTCTTTTCTTAAATGCTAAGGTAAAGTACTTCAGTGCTTCCTTTCCTTTCTCATTTAGCATAAGGTGCACTGGACCATCCTAATGTGATGCACAATCAGCACATCATGTATGTAAATAAATGTAATATATATTTGTTTATAAATACATATGAAAAATATCCATCCATCCATCCATCCATTATCTATAGCGCTTTATCCGTCTGTGGAGTCAATCCCAGCATCTTGGGGCGAGAGGCGGGGTACACCCTGGGCAGGTCGCCAGTCCATCACAGGGCCAACACAGACA
>JAQQZR010000037.1:4136716-4149425 GCA_030068235.1 Notoglanidium macrostoma | reverse complement strand
CACCACCGTGCCGCCCCGTATGAAAAATATGAATAGTATAAATATGAGTGGAAAGGAAGATGAGCGTGAGCAATCATTCTTCGCATGACAATCATTTCATTTCAGTTTCGTGACTCGTAGCCTATACTCCCTTGTTATTTCAATTTCAACATCGGTAATGAAGTAATATTTTCACCGTTTTATTACATAAATATTTATACGTAAATATAAAGCCTGCCTGAAGCAACATGGGAAGACCGCACAGCAGGGCGAATATTGTAGATTCACAGTAGATGGCAGACCCACGTCAATAACATCCGCTATCGCATAATTGCGTCAGATTTTTAAATGCAGGCAGATTTTCTTAGCACCGCAGTTCTCTGGTGAATTCTGCTTCACAGCTTCGTTAGACCTCAGAACATTTTCCACTGAGGTCAAGGTAGAATGATTAGGAAAGGACATTGGATGAATTGTTTGGATGCAGCCTGGGAACCATAATGGAAAAGCAAGATCAAGGACACTGGCTTTCTAACTCACTGCATGCATGGTAAGTTTTAAGGCTATTACCAGAAAGCTAAGTGAGATACTTTCTCCTCCACATTACATGGCATGATGTATCAGAAGCAGGAACATACCGTGATGGGGATTTATGTCGTTATTCGTCAGTGTGTTCACATTTGCACAACAGAGGTGCCATGCTCGACCTGGCATTGATTTCTTCTGATTTATCATTTGTAGTTCATGTTCATCAAGCTTTTCCCATTGTCGATGAAAAGGAAGGCCTCAGCTGCCTAATGAAATACTGAAGTGAGACAAATCAACAGCCTCGGCTTTCCCTGGACGCTTATTAAGGCGTTAGCTGGCTCAATAACATCAACAACACTCTGAGCTTGTTAGAAAAAAAACTGCTCTCCTAATCTCTTTCTGTTCCAGACCCCTCCTTTTTTACTCCCTGCTTTTCCCCCATTAATACTTGCTGACAAAGTTTGCTACAGCTCCTTGACCACGGCTACACAATCTGGCCAGCAACTGCAAATTTAATTTCACCTCTTAACCATGGGTCGTTTCAATTGAGTCTGTAATTGCATCAAAGGTATTTACATTAGGAAGTGACACGTGCACTTACCGCAAGACTGCTGACGCAGAAACAAAGGCATCGAGAGATGTGGAAATTTCTGGATTGTACACAGCACAACATTTACCACTCGAGCATATAGAGAGTCAAGAAAGCGAGGAAAAGATAAGACTTTTTTATCATAAAACAGAAATCTTAAGTGGCAGTTTTGCTGCACAGCACGAAGTGCTGAGAGTTGCGGATTGCGTCTGCTTGACAATGACATCGCAGAGAACACAATGAATGACTTCCTAACAGATCTCCAAGGTGTCTTCAGAGGCACAGAAAGAGGAAGTAGTCATCAAGCCATCCCAGTGAAGCAGCACTAAGGCTCTGTGTATCAGGAAAAGCATCAGAAGTTGCATAGAGGACAAAACAAGTAAAATGAAGAGGAAGAAAAGTCATTAGGTAAGGAATGAAACATAATTAGGCATGCTGTTATAGGACATTAATCAAAAATGATGTGGGACAATGTGACGCAGCATTACTCTTACCATTCCGAAGTTATTTTCTATAACAGTGTTATACAACAGCAATGTGCCTACATATAGCTTTTATTAGCTAAACAATGACATGTCATTCATTTATAGCTATGATTAATATTGGGGCTCATCCACAAAATGAAACTTAGATCATCCACGAAAAACTTTTTCACAGCAAGAAACAGTCATTCCTGCACTTTGCCTTTTGTTGATGTCACTGAGATGGAAAATGTATGTTACGGAGAACCTGCAATGCATAGACATGAAGACTTTATCATGGTGGAAGATGTACAGCAGCGCTGACACACGTTTAATAAACGTCTGCTCACAGAAAATTTCATCAAATCAGCGATCACACACATTTTAAGTCAGTTTATGTTGGGCATCCAGCATACAAGACCTCGTTGTGTGTAAATTGTTGCTTAAACAATGATAACGTATTAGAAAAAGTGGTGAAAAGTAAACCATACAACTAGAACTATGGTCAGAACCGCGGTTGTAGAAAATGAATCAATCAGGTTAGAGAATCCAACAGCTCTGTGGTATACTTACTCCCAAAACTAGTTAAGAGTAGTGTGTGCTATAGTCTCAAGCTTCTTGTCTATAATTTATAACATTATAAAAGATTCAATGCCTTCATCTTGTTAATATCACCAGGTCACAGAGTGAAAAAAAAAAAAAAAAACAGCAGCCCAAGGCGGCAAAACTTCAGCTATAAGAAATGAGAGGGGAATAAAAGTGCATAACGCAATTCATTGTACATCGCCTGAAGTGGCTTTTTTAAATGTTGTCCTGTTATGAAACAGCTTAATGGCCAGAGTAAGAATTAGAGAGAAAGCTATTGACTAAACACACTCAGCTGGTCAGAGAGTGATGGTTCATTTTCAGCTCGCTCTGAAACTGGGTGTGCATGAATGTACAAGAATGTGCACCACTCATCTCCCCTACCTCCAACCTTCAACCTCCAACCTCCCACCCCCAAACACACACACGCTCTGTCAGTACTGTTAGCACAGAAAATGCTAGAACTTTTTTGAGCTGTTAGTTGTCTAGAGAGCAAGCGAGACAGAGGGCAAGAGAGCAGCCAAGAGCTGGAGGTGAATTTCAATATAAAGTGTTTTTTTGGGTTTTTTTCCATCCCCACTCCTCACTCTACTTGCTGCTGTCCCTCAGGGCAATCCTTTACCAAACCACACCTTCATTTGGAGCACATCACATTCACTTCTTTGTGAACTTGACAGCGAAAACGAGTTTTGTCCACTGTAATAAACCCAACTCAGGTTGTGACTCTGACTCTCTTTCGACACATCCAGTCCTCTTCAGCATTTCGCAGTTCCATGATAGAGACCACTTGCCTTTATAACATGCTTGGGTTCTTCAGAACCAACCAAAAGTATTAGAACAGAGGCACAATTTTCATAATTTTGCCTCTGTACACCACGACAATGGATTAGAAAAGAAGCTATCAAGATAATATCGAATGTAGACCTTCGGCATTAATTCAAGGATTTTTATAGCTTTTTATTTACACAGTCCCTGCATTTTCACAGGCTTAAAAGTAACAGAACAAACTAACATAATTATAAGCATCATTTTTAATACTTGGATGCAAATCATTCACCACCTGCATCCCATGTTCATCACCAAATGCTGAGTTTCATCCCTTGAGATGCTTGTTTATGGGTCTTTTTACTTTCAGTTTTGTCTTCAGTAAGTGTAAAGCATGCTTAATTGGGTTGACTGACTCAGCTATTAAAAAACATTTCATTTATTTGCCTTAAGAAGCTTTTGGGTCGCTTGCATGGTATGTTTTGGGTTATTATCAGCGTGTACTGTGAAGCGCTGTCCTATCAGTTTTACAGCATTTGACTGAATCTGAGCAAAAAGTGTAGCTGTATAGACTTCAGAATTCTGAATCAGCAGTCATATCATCAATAACACCAGTGTCCCAGTTCCATTGGAGAGCCACACGTGGCCATGTCCACTGTGTTGTCACATGATGCGGTATGCTTTGGATCATGAGCCCTTCCTTTCCTACTCCATTCTCTTCTCTTCTCTTCTTAAACTTGGTTTCACCTGTCCGAAGAACTGGGAAGGCTTTCTAACAAAGGCTAATCTGGCCTTTCTGTGCTTGAGTGTTACCAGTGTTTCGCATCTTGAGATAAACCCTCTGTATTCACATTCATAAAGAAGTCAATGATACTCCTACCTCGAGAGTGTTTTTGACTTGGCTAGATGTTGTGAAGGGGTTTTTTGTTTGTATGTTTGTTTTTTGTTACCAAGGAAAGAATTCTGCAGTCATCCACTGTAATTGTCTTCCATGGTCTTCCTGGCATTTTGACATTGCTGACTTCTACAGTATATTCCATCTATTTAAGAATAATTGATTTGGCATCTCCTTAGGTTTATGCTATCTTTTTATAGGTCTGCTTTGTTTTTTCAGCTTAACGATGGCCTTCTTCATTTGCATCAATACCTCTTTGGGATGCATATTGAAAGTTCCCATGAACAGCTGCCAAATGCAAATTCAATGCTTGGGACTGTCTGTTCTTGCATATTACATACAATAAATAAATGATTACACATAATAAAATGCTCATATATTTGCATATTTTGCAAACCACACTCAGAATCTCACTGCTTACATCCATCTGCTCAAAATTATCCGGAAAGGATCCAGATATTTTTTATTATTATTATTTTATTTATTTTTTTTTTTTTTTTTGGGGGGGGGGGTATGAACAGATTGAGACTACTGAGGTTTTGTTTAGGTAAACATACATATACATAGAAATGCCTACGTTCGAAAACCAGCTGCACTTTTTTCGTGCTACTTAATCAGACACCACATATCCTTCTGCTAGAGGCAATATGCATGAGCAAGTTTTGTAGAAAAGCAGAAAATTTGCTGAATTTTATGCTTCTCCATAAAGGTAGGACTATAAAGAAAAGAGAGCTATAAAGGTGAGAAGTGAACCTGTCCACCTACAGCTGTTAGAATATAGGAGTGCCTTGAGTTTAATGCTTTACAAGGTGTGAGAGGATTTAATTCTAGAAAGTTGTCTAACACAGGACCTCGATGTATAGCCAGGGGTGGACAAAGTACATGAGAGATTATAGTTAAGTTGAAGTAAAGATCATGTTTATAAATCCTACTTAATTAAACTTGGATATATGAAACCAAAACATGTACGTGAGTGAAAGTGAAAAAATATGCTACTTTTAGAAGTATAAATAACCAGTAAAAAAAAACAAAAACAAATGTTTTTAACTCATGAACTTAATAAATTTAATTAATGTCCATGTGAAAATATAATTTTTAGTTATTTACATTTTAGTTACTGTTCTATAGCTAGTTACATCATTATATATATATATATATATATATATAAATAGCCAATTATCTTAGTTACTGGAATCAATGCTAGTGTCACCTTAGCATCACCAAAGAAAACAGGCTAACTTAGTTAATTACAGCCGGTTCACATTAAAGGTTCACTATGTATTGATTGCAACCAACTGAATGCCCCTCTCTTACCCCTCTCTTTCCAAGTGTGTATTAGAATGTATAGGGGCTGTCAGGAGCCCATGGTGTACATCCAAGTACTTACATTCACCCTCTCTTGCTTTTTCTCATGCTAAATAATATGTAGGAGGCTCTAGTTTTTTCAAGTATTTAAACTTGTAAGCCAGCACTAAATCAACCATTGATTTCTCTTCTTTCTTCCTCTTCATCCTCCTTCCAGTGCTTCCTTCCAGATTCACCATACAATGCAAAATGCGGAAAGGTACCCTCTAGAGATAGGCTCCCATGTCTAGAGAAATCTTGATCTGGATAAAACCGTTACTCCATGCGAGTTAGATAATTAATTAATGAATTCTAAACTGATCCCTAATTCTTGAAAAACCTTACTGATAGTAAAGTACTATAATATATGTACGTGCAATTACAGTACTTTAAATCTATTATTATTATTTTGCATTGTCATTACTATATAGCATATCATTATTTATCGCATAACGCTCCCTGAACCGCATCCAGCTATTTCTACCTCCATTTCTGATTAAGGTGCCGTATTTGTATATTAGGATGGTATCCGTGTTCTGTTGTCCGAGTGTATTAAGCGTATTGTGTTGTGATCAAACCCCAAGAAAAATTACTAGCAGTTGAGGGTCTTCTCAAGAGCCCTGTGATGGCAGTATTGGGATTTGAACTCACAACCTTCTTAACCACCATTTCCCTCAACAGTCTAATACTGATTCAATCGACTTTACCGTTGAACTAATTAACACTAAGACAAATTTCATTGCTTTCCTAAATAAAAGTTTTTACTAGCATACACATTTAACCTCAGATACTTCTTTTCCACCAATAAGGAATGGTTTTGTTTGTGCACCACATTTTTAACCTTTTGGAGTATTTAGGCCGAAATTATATTGTTCAGAACCTGAAAAGTTGGTGCCCAGCTGGAACCAAAAGAATAGCTGTTTTTTCCGGTGCGAACCTTAACGACATCAGTGGACATGCCATTAGTTCAGAGATGAAGCAAAGAGCAGCAATGGAGAATGCAATGGAAGAGGAGAAATCAGATACATATCTGCAATAACAGAACAAAAGCTTGTAGGTAATAAACGCAATCCACCATCTTGCTCCTACTGTTTACTTTCATTGTGCATTGTGCATTGTGCAGCGCCTTCCATTGATGATGCATTCTTGATTACAGTGGCTCGAAACTGCTGGAAACCTGGGTGGGTTCGCTACCAGGCCCCAAGGTTCAGTGAATCGTGAATGGAACCAATTCAAGAACTCATTTCCTTTTGGTGAAAAAGGGGTAAGAGTGGGTTTGTGTTTGCCTAAATTTAGTCTACCAGTTTTGAGATGTTGACACTAAGAGAATCTTTACCATTATCACTACCACCTAAAACATTTGCCATCCCACTATGCATTCTGGTATTTTACTGTGAACCACTGCACTGCTCTAATTGCTCAATTATTTCAAGTATATCATGTACTTTCTACTAGTAAAATACATATAAGTAAATGTATAGCATTTTTTGCCCAATGCATTTTTGCCCTATGGTAAATACACTCTAAAGAAATAATGCTCTTAAAGTGTACTTTTCATTGTCCAGATAAAATATACATACTAAAGAGATATAGGAAGGCTTCTCAATGGAAAGGCCCCGCAATAATATAAAGTTGTATCATTTAGTTTTAAGCTTTATGTCTCATAGTGACCTGCTGAAAGATTTTATACACACACACACACATACACATATATATATCATATATATATATATACATGTATAATCTTGCAGCAGGGTGCAATATAGCAATATCATTACATTGTGCAGTGGGAATTAGCCTGATATTGTCCATTAAAAATTTCCCATCAGTGTCTAATGTTTCAAAGAGTCCATTTATTCTTGATCCAGTTACAGATACAGGATATTCAGTTTGTAATTAATTGAATTGTTGTATCTTAATAGAATATTTGCCATTTCTGTCAAGATGACCATGAGTGCTATATATCAGCCCTTGATTGTTTCCTTGTAGACAGCCTGAAGTGCAAATCATTGCAGACGTGAATAGCACTGAAGTCTGTTAAACTGTTAAAGCAGTTTGATTCTCCGATTGATTTTTATGCTTGTTGAATTAATGGCCTATTTTTCCATTCATTTGCCCTGTATAGCACAGTGACTGGTTTCTCTCTCTCTCTTTCTCTCTCTCTCTCGCTGTTAAACTTCATATAATGCTTTATTATTCCTACAATTTATTTATTCTATTTAGTTTAGCCTGTAAGATTGCGGTCTGTACTCTGCAGGTATTACTTATATGCTGTTTCCTTTGGGATTTGTATGTTTCAGGGTTTTTAAAACATTTGCTTTGGTTGTTAACCAGTGTCTACGCTGGTCTAAGTCTACGGTACTTGTGCGGATGTGACACTGAGGACGGAATATTATTCATAGTGCCGCTGAATTTCTTAAACAAATTGATATAAGCCACATAAGTTGTAACACAAGGTGCAGTGTCACTTGAATGACATGATAAAATAATGCATGGGTTGCTTTATTTTCAACGCTGACAATCCGGCAGAGCAAAACTCAGCCATTTAGATTAACAAACCAGGTCTCTGTGGTGCTGAAGTGGTCATTTCCATGGCACTTGCATGCCTATTTGGTCAGCTCATTGCTCCATATTTGTTTATGGTCATTAGACCATATAGCCATGGTAATTGCGTGCACTTTGCATATGCAAATCGGGAGGATTGCACTTGCAATCTTCTTTCCATCAACTGTGGTTGTGGTGTAGTCAGTTAAGCAATTCATAAATAGCATGATCTAGTGTAATAAAAGCAAGGTATGGGATTTGGGAGTGGATTAATCTGAACCGGATAGTTTTCTGCTTCAGCTAGGATCCATTTAAAGCCGGAAAATTCCTCCAAACACTCTGAAACAGACTTTTTTTGTTCTTCGGCATACCTAATACACATATATAATGCAGAAATAATTCAGTTTAATCAGCTCAAACCCACTTATAATTCGCAGATTCAAAATTGTAATGAGTGAGAAAGACTTTATTGGATATCATATGCATGAGGAGGTAAGAAAAGCTACAGCTGCAAACCTCCCCACCCTTCCTAACCTTGACCATACTTAATGTTTCACAAAATCTAGTTCACGTGAATTTGTACAAATATGTGAGACAGTGAGACAACACTGCTCTCGATGACCTTCAAAAGTGAGACTAATTTTTAGTAACATTAATTGCATTCATAAAAGTCAAGATGGATGTGTTTACCAGTGAGCAAGACTCTTTATTTTAATCATGTTATTCATGATCACGAACATTCGAGCAGTATTAAACTCATTATCAACTCATCTGCTATCAGTAGCGGTGCATGGATCAGGTTTGTGGTCCATTTTGTTATTTTTATTATTTGTAAAGCGATGATGTTTACTGGCCAGTAGGTGAAGCACTGAGTTCAGAATCAGAATCAGAATCAGCTTTATTGGCCAAGTATATGTACACATACAAGGAATTGGACTCTGGTTTTACCTTGCTTTCATGTGCTTAAAAAGGATATGTGTATGTATACAGCTTTTACAAAGAAACATTTGCGCATGTACAAGAAAGAAATATATATCTGTATGTACATATCTACAGGTATGTAGGAAATGTGATACGTGGAATCCAGTGAAATGTGGGTTCTGTCAGACTGACTTGCCATCTGTCAATGACATTCACATTATAAATAGGGTTACAGCATTAAAAATTGCTCTCCTTTTTATTGCTTTAGTAGTTAATCACCTACTGAGATGAAACTGCTTCCGCTATGTTTGTGATATTGCAACATGCTGTTTGAAAATAATCAACAGCAAGATGGCGGTGATGCAGCCCGACCTGAAGCAGAGTTACTGTTACCACCTCGCAGCTGATTACTTTCCTGGAAAGCACATCCTTAGTTGTTTAATTTTTTTTATACTACAGCAATTTTCCAATGCTAGCAATATTTTATTAATAAAAGAATAATATATACTTCTTATCCATTTATAGTTACATTTCATGTTGCGGAACCTCCATGAAACAAGTTACTCTAATTTCCTGTGTTACATCAGCTATAAACAGCCATGTTTTCTCTTTGTCCTGAAATTAATAAGACAGAAAAATGCAGCATGTTGCCGAGAAGCCGAAGTGCAAAGCCAAGACTTTCCTGTGGTGGAAAATCTTAAGTCACTAACCAGGTGTGCATTGCAGTTTTGAGCAAAACAGAAGCGATATTTAAAAAATTTTGACACAACACAATTTCGAATGGTCTGTGTTTCCACTGATTGATGATGTGCGATTATTAAAGCCTCGTTTATCTCCTCTCTAGACATTTTCTCCCCTCGTGATAACTCTTAGAGAGAGATCTTTTTTCAGGAATGTAGCGTTTCAATTTTCTCTTGTCAGGTCATGTCATGCGACTTAAATGCGAAATGTATTTCCATTTAAATTTTGCAAAATATTGCTGTATTAAATCCCCTGAAAAACCACCTCATACGGGCGTAAAACCTATTTTGCAATATTTGAGACCTTTTTTTTTTTCATGTTTCTGTTACTCATTTTTTAGTTCACAATGTTAAATAGTGCATTAAGCAGGTTAATAGAAACATGCCTACTTTTAAGATTACTGACTGTTACACTAACACTGGAGACTCTAATGCTAAACAAATATCTCCTTACAGAAAATCTAACCGTATCAACTATTATACAATTTCCTTTACATGGACGTTTCATCATTTAAGACCCGGAAAATTTACTATAGAAACAATAATCTTCTGACCAATCAGATTTGAGATTACAACAGTGCTATTTGTACAGAAATATACACAGCTGCAGCATTACACTTTAACATCTGCATATTTGTGAAACTCAAATAGTAAAATATAAGAATCCTCTTATCCTCTTGTAATAGTCAGGATTCTGCACTTTACCTCAAAGGTTAGTTCTTTAATTGCAAGCTTAGTTAACTTACAGTATCATGTTTGATTATATGTGTAATCAAAATTAATCCTTAATTGGTATAAAAGAGGAGGGAGTGAAACAGTAGTATGGTTTAATATCTTGATGGTGATATCGGTGCACTCTTATTCCACATTATTACTGCAAGTGAGATGTTTGAATCACTGTGAGTCATTTGAAGCAGTTCAGTTAAAGGATTTATTCATTACTGATTACTGATTATTCCAATGACTAATATTTTGATAAGCATAGAACACCAACTCTTTAAGTGATAAAAAATTATAGCTAATAAGTATTGCTGTTTATGTATATATATATATATAATTATTTCCATATTTAGGAAAACTCAGAAGCAGGACCAGTATCTGCTCTAGTATGAGGAGGACCAATAGGAGGAGCACTGTCAAAGCTCTACAAAATGACCTCCAGCTGGCTACTGGTGTGCATCTTCCTGAACAAACTGTCAGAAACAGACTCCATGAGGGTGGCATGAGGGCCTGATATCCTCTAGTGGGACCTGTGCTCACAGCCCAGCACTGTGCAGCTCGCTTGGCATTTGCCAGAGAACACCAGATTTGGCAGGTCCGCCATTGGCGCCCTGATCTCTTCACAGATGACGGCAGGTTTACACTGAGCACATGTGACAGACGTGAGAGAGTCTGGAGATGCCGCGGTGAGCACTGTGCAGCCTGCAACACCATCCAGCACGACCGGTTTGGTGGTGGGTCAGTGATGGTCTGGGGAGGCATATCCCAGGAAGGTCACACAGACCTCCATGTGCTAGCCAACTGTTGACTGCTGTTAGGTGCTGGGATGAAATCCTTAGAGCCATTGTCAGCCCTTATGCTGGTGAAGGACCCGCGTGGTTCTTCCTGGTGCAGGACAATGCCCAGCCTCATGTGGCCAGAGTGTGCAGGCAGTTCCTGGATAATGAAACATTGATGCCATTGACTGGCCCTCACATTCCCCAGACCTGAATCCAATTGAGAACCTCTGGGACATTGTGTATCAGGGCATCCGACGCAGCCAAGTAGCGCCACAGGCTGTCCAGGAGCTCACTGATGCCTTGATCCTGATCCATCCATTGTCTCACCAGGAGCATGCCCAGATGTTGTTGGGAGTGGATACGGGCACATAAGAGCCATAAATACTACTGAGTTGAGTTGCCCTGATGAAATTCATGCATGTTGGATCAGGCTGTGAAATCTATTTTTTACTTAGATTTTTTTATGTGATTTTGATTTAACAGTGTATGAACAATGTTTGAACAGTGTAATTTTAACATAGTTTTTTTTTATTTTATTTTATTTTTTTATCAAAACATCCTTAGTGCCTACGGTATCACTTTGCAATGTGTTGTGAGTGAACAAAGGAATCATTTGTGAATAAAAAAGAGTCAGTGACTGAATCGCTGACTCACTGAACAGAAACGGTTCACTAATGTAGCATTTACAAATATGACTTCTACAGACAAACCATCCAGAAAGCTCAGTGAAAAGAACAACTCATCCCAGTGACTGATATAAACTCATTTACTAAGGTAATTTGTGGGAAAAGCCTGATTCGTATGGGAATGAATCATACTAAAGTGCATCTCTAATTTGGATCACAATGAATTCTTCACAGTTTCATGCTCATCGTTTAGTTGATAGGAATGCTGAACTCAACATGGCTGTTGATCTGAGTGTGCATGGTTCCGTGCCTGCAAATCTGTAACAGATTTGTATGAAATTTCAAAGGTTAAGGAATAAGGTTTGGGAAAACATTGATACTTTTTTATGACTTCATTCATATGAAACTGACATATGGATGAAATAAGACTCATGGAACCATTTCAATGTGTTATTTTTTATTGTAAGATTTAATATGCACCATTATAATGGCTAGTTTTAATGTGATATATACTTTAGACTGAAAGCATGAGTATACAAATGCGAGGTCAGAGAAAATCTCAGAGAGAAAGAGAGAGAGAGAGAGAGACTGGCCAATGTGCATGACACTAATGTCCTGCCGTAGGCTACTGACTGGATTGATGGCTTATGGTTCAGATATAATAGCCACTATGCTGCTCTGAATTGATTCAAGAGATTCTTTAAAAAGAGGAAACATTGACTCAAGAGATTCTATTTAAAATGTTTTAACACCCTCTGTGACATGCTAATATGTTTTCACTAATGAGATTAATTGCTGCGGTTGTGTTAGCGGTAAGTGTGCATATGGTGTGTGTGCGGGGGGGGGGGGGGTGTTAGGGGTGTAACTCTCTATTCCTGTATCTGTTTCTGTATCAGTTTAATGCTATAAAATATTCCTATCTGCATCTGTATTCTGATTTAAAGTGAGTGTTACATAAACCAGTAGGTTTTTTTTTCCCAGGTAAATATGTGTAGGACTCTTTTTTTTTTTTTCAAATATTTTTGTTTGTACCTGCTCGCTTGTGCTATTTCTCAAAATAAATTTCCCAAAACTCTCCATAAATATTGAGCCTACTATTCATATCTGTGTTTGGATCTGTTTAGAACATAATATACTGTTCAGTTATTCATATCTGGATACATTGTGTATGTGTGTGTGTGTGTGTGTGTGTGTGTGTGTGTGTGTGTGTGTGTGTGTGTGTGTGTGTGTGTGTGT
>JAQQZR010000037.1:4120118-4136616 GCA_030068235.1 Notoglanidium macrostoma | reverse complement strand
TGTGTTTGTGTGTGTGTGTGTGTGTGTGTGTGTGTGTGTGTGTGTGTGTGTGTGTGTGTGTGTGTGTGTGTGTGTATACTTGTACATATTACATATTGAGGACTGTAACACATATTTAACCAACCAGGATAGTTTTGGAAAGTGAGGACATTTAGGCTGGTCTTCACTTTTTCAAAATTCTGTTAAAGGTTTGGTTTCAGGGTTTAGGTTAGAATTAAGCTTAGGTTAGGGTTAGGTTATGATTAAGGTTAGGACAAGGGGATAGACAATGCATTATGTCAATAAGTGTCTTCACAAAGATAGAAGTACAAGTGTGTGTGTGCGTGTGTAGAGGGAGAGAGAGAGAGAGAGAGTGAACTGATCCATGCATCTAATATTCCTTTTACTATCGCTATTACAAAAAACTAAACTAGCCACTGATTAGAGTTTAATCCATGCAGAGGATCTCTCTTTACTTCCATATCCCAGTAGAGGATATTATAATAAACCTAACCACATCATTGTAATTAATTAAAACTCAAGGAGCGGATGTTTGGCCATCAGAAACTTTTCAGTCGCAAAGCACAAAGCAGTCTGCCGTAACGGCCTGACAAGGCCTCATTGTTTCAAAACACTGGAGACGGTGGGTTTTGTTCCCAGCGATATTGTTTTTTTCTTTTCTTTCTTTTTTTTAAAATTAATTAAACCACCTCACAGCTTTCCTTTGACCAGGGATGCGGGTTGCTCTCGTTCTCAGGCAGCAAAAAGCATTTATTGGCTCTATAAGTGAATATTTTTTCCTGATTTTAGAGTCAGAAGTGTAGGAACAATAAGAGCGAGCCCTGATGGACTAGCCCGGGGGGAGTCCATTAACAGGTCAGGAGGTGGTGAGGCGAGCGCCGGCTAAATTCATTAGCGCTCTTCAGCTCGACTCCGAGTGGGATTGAGTGGTGGAACGAAGCAGCACGACTCAGGTGTGCATTTCCACCTCGTCTCATCATTTCTGCTCTTAATTCAGCCTGACGCTTCAACTTCACCCACGCTCTCAGGTCGATACTACGCCCTCGCTCTTTGATTCGATTTCCACCTCAGCCTTTCTGTACCATGAGTGGCTAAATTAACAAAAACATTTTAAACGATAGGGCACTGCATTTGTAATAATGTTTATGTTATTCAGAACTGCACTTCTTACGCACTGCTTGTAGGAACTTTGTTGGGTGAAGCGCAATAACTACTGATAAGCATTTCAATCTGTCAAAAAAGTCAAATATTTCCAAAAGGAAGCAACATAGCAACAATTTGGCAAAAAAAAAAGAAGAGGAATTTGTTTGAAAAGAGTCAAGACAAAGGAGGCAAGGTTTAGCTGTGATGTTTAGCTTTCCGACATGCTTTCAGTCACACGCGAGGGAGATCAGAGGAGAATGGCCAGGTTCGACAGGAAGTCTTTGGTAACTTAAATAAACAGTCTTTATAACCGTGGTGAGCAGAAAAGCATCTCAGAATGCACATGTGAAATCTTGAGGGCAGAAGACCACATTAAATTCTGTCGAGCAAGCACAGAGACTGAGGTGGCAATGGTCCCGACACTGGACAGTTAAAGACTGGAAAAAGACCAGGCGACATATTTCTTTTGCCTCTTTTATTTTGTCATAAAGCCACACCAAAAGTATTATACTCAACTGTACAAGTGAATGAAAGTCCAAATTAAGGACACGATTATATGAGTAGATAAACTGAATTAGAATAATTGCAGTACTTCTGTAAGGTTAATATCATTATCAATTGTGAAAATCTACTGAGGGAAAAGTTTATTAATCAGGATAAAGACAAAAACCTAATTCCAGTCTCCATATTAATAATGAGATAAGGAGCGGATTAGTATGAAAATGAACGTCAGTGTGTGATATGATACACATCATTACAATGGCAATTAATCACATTCTTTATTGCCCTTTCAGAGAGCTAATTATCCCTGATAATATTCATTTAAATATGGGCAGTAGACGAGAACTAATTTTACCTGGGATGTTTAAGGGTAAACATTGATTTGAAAATGGATTTATCACTCAGAGAGAAACAGAGAGAGAGAGAGAGAGAGAGAGAGAGATAGATTACATCATCCGTGTTAGACCACTGAAGTCTGTCATCACTCACAAACTAGAGCTTTAAAGCTTCATGGAAATGTGTGCAATGGAAATATAAATGATATGAAAATATAAGATCTGTGCAATGTTTTATCGCAACGCTTTATAAACTTCAAACACATTTTCTAAAAATGTAAATGAATATCGGGTTTCCATTATCTGCGATGTCAGAATATGTGGATAATACAGCATATAAAGAAAGACTGGCAAGATGGAATTATTGAAACTGTCAAGAAGGAGCAGAATATAAATCAGGACTCGAAAAAATGCTACAATTAGCCTGTTGTCATGCATTCCTTTTCTTTTCTTTCACTCACATATACCTGTTCTGCATATATATTTGCAGTCAGTAGTTTACATCATGGACATGAATGTTATGGCAATATTAGCCTTTCATTAACTTCTCTGAACTGTTCTTTTTCTGCGGAAGAATGATTGTATGATTTTGGTAGCCATCAGCAAGTGTCTTGCAGAATTCTGGATGGATTTTTGACCTCTCTTCTTGGCTGAATTGTTAGAGTTCAAATAAATGTGTGTGTTTCCTGGCACAGACCTGACTCTGAGTACTTGTTTTAAGCTCAATGTTAGTCTGCTTTATCCATTCCACAACCAGCTTTGGTGTGCGTTTTGGTCATTGTCCTGTTGGAACAAACAAATGTGTCCAAATCTCAAATATCTAGCTGATGGATTGGGGTTTGCTGAAGAATGCTGAGATTCTTCATTATTTCCATCCACTTTGTGCAATGCACCAGTTCCACTGGCAGCAAAACAGCCCCAGAGCATGATGCACCACTACCATGCATAACAGCTGCTACAGTGTTCCTCTGGACCTCTCGTCAATGTGGCCAAACAACTTAATCTGTGTCTCAATTAACAAAAACCTTTCCTCCAGAAGGCTTTTTCTTTCTCCATGTGGTCAGCTGCAAACTTTAGTCAAGCTTGAAGTGTCATTTTTGGAGCGGGAGCTTTTTTCTTGAATGGCAACCTCTCAGTCCATAGTGATGTAAACTCACTTGACTATAGACAATGTTCCAGCAGCTTCCAGGTCTGTTCCTTGGTGGTCCTGTCCATCCAAATAATTTTTTTCTCAGCTAAGGGTTTGGGTCTTCTTCCAGACCTACACCATACTACGTCTCCCATTAACTTGGAGTTGTCAAACAAACCCTTTTTATGTTGTACACAGAGAAGCTACCAGCTGTAGTCAATCATGATTACTAACAGGAAGTTAAGAGGCCTTGGCAAATTAAAAGACATTTGGAAATTTTCAGCACCACTGAATTAATAACCTAAGTGGGTGTATGTATATTTTGACCATGTGTTAATTTCATAAAACCCAAAACGAATGACAATTTGTACAATGAATTATTTTTTTTTTTAATTAAAGACGTATGTTGTACACTTGTTGTTGCCTAGACAAAGAACAGTTCAAATAAATCATTGAAAGCTCAATATTGCCATGACATTCATGTCCAAGATGACTGTATGTAAACTGACTGCAACTATATGTTTCTATTCAGGTTCATCAAGCAAATACAATACGCACATACCTGTACAAAATCTTTATATTCTCTCAGTAGTTTCTATCCAGTTCCATTCAATGAGATGTCAGGACTGTGTTATGTGGTTAACCTCTGTACAGCAGAGTACTTTGTATAGCATTACTGTATGTCATTTTGATAAATTGCAGTGTTATCCTGCATACACACTTATTTAGATCAGATCTTGTTTCACATTTTACAACTGAGGTGCAATTTGGTATTTTGTGATATGTCCAAGGCATACCATTCAGGCTGCATTTGATGGTTTTAGGTTTTTTTTTTTTTTTTTCCTCAAATATAAAAGAAATAAACATGACCTTGTGCAACATGCTCTTTGCTCAACCGTGACTTCCCTTGTACTCACATATTAAAAATACTGTTGTGGTTTTTCATCATCCCTGTTTCACCTACATCATCATTCATCATCTCTAGGAAAGAGTTTGTGAGATGATAGCGGTTCTCCATCATCTCCACTTATCCACAATGCACAGTAATCTTATAATGATGCTTTATACCACATGTCTTACTGGAGAGTGGAGGAGGATGGTGGAGGATGCTCACGCTCTGCCCATGCAACATGTGATATGTGTCTCTGAGGACCTCCATATTAAAGCCCTTATTCATCTCCTGGAGGAACTACACATGAACTCCACACAAGAAAAGCAATATTTCTGACACAGCTGGAGTTAGGCGCTAAATAAGGATTCAGAAGTGAGATGTGTGAAGTTCTCTGTTGTGTGTGTGTAAATACTGTATATATTGTGTACAGGTTAGCTGACCTGCACATGCACTCTGAATGAACTCTGAAACAGCCTTCGCATTAACATTTTATTGAATACCTAACATCTCCATTTTTTTTCTTTTATTTGTTTCTAGCATTTATGTGATGCAGAGCTTTCACTACTTCAGTGTAGTCTGTTCAATGCAGCAACCGAAAGGATATCAGCTGAATCAGGTGTGTGAAAATGCTAAACAACGCTGTGCAGAGTAGTGGGTATGATGTGGAAAAGAACTGCAGTTTTATAGCTTTTAAAAGCCTGTACTCAGGTTTCCCAGTTGAAATGTTGCTGCTCTTTTAGTGGCTCTGTTTTCAATTGCTAATCAGGTTCCAGGCCCCAGGACTAACTTTACTGACAGAGTGTAGACTACAGAGAGCTCTATTTTCATGCAGGACTTACAGAAAAATTTGCATGGGATCCCAATTGGTATTCAATTGAAATCCCATGATGAATTGCTTTTCATTCAGCATGGGATTTTAATGGACCTTCGTAGTACATTATTGCAATCTTACAATCCAGATGTAATTTGGAATATGGTCTGGTTTCTGCAGGGTGTTTTTGAGTTTTGGTTAGATGTTTTATGGTTTGGGGTGTCACGGTGGTCGCCTCACAGCAAGAAGGTTCTGAGTTCAAACCTTGTGGCTGACTGGGGACTTTCTGTGCTGAGTTTGCATGTTCTCCCAGTGCCTGCATGGGTTTCCTCCGAAAGACAGGCAGATCAGGTCAACTCTAATTTGCGCATAGGTGTGAATGTGAATGTGAATGGTTGTTTGTCTCTGTGTTAGCACTGTAATAGATTGGTGACCAGTCCAGGGTGTACCCAGCCTGAGTCAGCTGGGTTTGGCTTCAGCTTCCCTGGAGACTCCGATAATGGATGGATGGATGGATAGATGGATGTTTTATGATTTGGACCTCATCTTGGTCTTAATACATGGTTTAAAAATAAAGAAAATAAAATCTGACAAACAGACACAATGCCGACCATATATTTTGCCTTACTTTTAATTCCCTGATGAAGGTTTAAAGGTGGATTAGGTAGGATATGTGAACATCTGGCAAGATTATGTCTCTAACGGTGGAGATTTTTTTTTTCTTTTCTGGAGCCTGTCCCCTATTTCCACGCATTTACACAAAGCTCCATCTCCACAACCTGGCTCTTAGAGTTCAACTAGAGTTAGCATGCTACACCATACATTACATTTACATTTACATTTACAGCATTTGGCAGACGCCCTTATCCAGAGCGACTTACATAAGTGCCTTGAAGTCTCTAACAGTAAATACATTCAGATACTGGCTCACTAGGACCTGGGCTAAGAATACTATCACACTAGAACTGTTGGCAGTAATACAGAAAGGGTTTTGTTTTTTTGTTTTTTTTTTTGTGGAGAAGTGAAGAATAAATAAATGCTAGTCCAAGTACTTCCGAAAGAGGTAGGTCTTTAGTCGTCGTTTGAAGACACCCAGTGACTCAGCTGTTCGGACATCCAGGGGAAGTTCATTATACCACCTAGGTGCCAAAACAGAGAAGAGTTTAGATGCATGTCTTCCCTCTACCTTGAGACATGGTGGAACAAGTCGAGCAAGTGCTGGAGGATTGGAGGGAGCGTTTTGCAGTGAGGGGTGTGATAAGTGCTTTGAGGTAGGAGGGCGCAGGTCCATTTTTGGCTTTGTAGTCAAGCATCAGTGTTTTGAATCTGATGCGGGCAGCTACAGGAAGTCAGTGAAGGGAGCGTAGCAATGGGGTGGTGTGGAAGAACTTGGGAAGGTTGAAAATGAGTCTTGCAGCTGCATTCTGGATCAGTTGCAGAGGTCGAATGGCGCTCAGAGGCAGACCTGCTAGGACTGCGTTACAGTAGTCTAGTCTTCTGATGACAAGGGAGTGAACAAGTATCTGAGTGGCCTGCGTGGAAAGAAATAGACGGATCATTCTGATGTTGAAGAGGAGAAATCGGCATGAGCGAGAAAGATCAGCAATATGAGAGGAAAAAGACAGGTGATTGTCCATAGTTACCCCAAGGTTACGTGCAGTGACCGAAGGAGAGATCAAAGAGTTGTCCAGGGAGATCGCAAGATCCTGATGTGGGGATGAATCACCTGGGATGAATAGCAGTTCAGTTTTGCTGGGATTGAGTTTCAACTGATGAGCTGTCATCCTTGATGAGATGTCCACCTGACATGCAGAACTCCAGGCAGAAACATTAGTGTCTGAGGGAGGAAAAGAGACGATTAGTTGAGTGTCATCTGCATAGCAGTGGTATGAGAACCCAGCATATTACCTCACCAAGAGATCTAGTATAGATGGAGAACAGGAGAGGACCAAGAACCGAGTCCTGATGGACACCAGTGGAGAGCCTGCATGAAGTAGATGTGGATCCCTTCCATGTCACCTGATATGACCTGCCTTCTAGGTAGGAAGCCATTGCCATGCTGAGCCATGAATTACAAGACTCCTAAAGATGGACAACAGAGTCTTGTGGTTGACTGTGTCAAAAGCTGCTGAAAGGTCGAGGAGGATGAGGACTGATGACAGCTTGGTCGATCTAGCAGCCAAAAGGGCAGTCTCTGTGGAATGTGCCGCTTTGACACCAGCCTGATTAGGATCCTATAGGTTGTTCTCTGAGAGATAGAGAGACAGTTGATTGTAGACAGTGCGATTGTAGACATTACACTATCAAGACAAGAATTTCAGCTCATACTGATTTATACTGTATTATCCATTTATATTTACATTTAATGTTTTTGGACAGTCACAACCCATTAACCTTTTTTTCCATTAACCAGAAAGTGCATTCATAATGAAAAGTATCGCATGCCAGAAAACATCATCAGAAAATTACAGATTTACTTCTGACTCCTTCCAAAAATATTAAACAAGCATTCCATTATAAAAACTTGTCAGCAATTACACATAATCTTGCCAATTGCATAAGCTCTAAGGAAAGTGACCTATATAATTAAATATAACAGACTGAGTAATTGTATAAACATAAAAGACACAAACAGCTCAGTTCTGAAATATGAATTATTGCTGTGTCATGACACGAAACAATATACCTTTGCCTTTTTTTCATATTTGGCTCTCTGAAGCAAGATGTTGGTAGTTTTAATTTCGACTGTTGGTCAACAAAAAAGTGTAAAAGTCGTATCAAGACAAAGTTAATAGAAATGCACGGATTTAATTTAATATGTGTATAGTTTGTTTGTTTTTTTAAATCAGTATGGCACATGTGAAATAAGAAGAAAGCCTAAACTAAAGTAAAGTTTTAGTCTGTGTAGTCTTTCTGAAGTGGAGTTTTCTGCAAAATCACATGATTTATGATGAGCAAATACATCCTGCTGTCTGTTTTGATCTTGTCTACTCCTGTTCCCAAGGGCGAATCATACATATCCATCTAATTTCCTATGTGTTTGCACTGCACTCCTCTTCCATTTATTCATTCCATGTTTAGTTTGTTCACTTGAGTCCTCAATGCATGTATCTCTAACTGGCAAAACCCAGAGGCTCACATTTTCATCTGCTTGCAGGATATTTTTTCTTTCTGCAGCTGCACGTAAGTTGTTTGTGAGTGTTTTAGATCGAGGGACTGCTGTTGATAATGCACCGAGACCTTCGAGGTCTGCTGGCTTAACTGTATGAATTTCATTAAGCGGCCGAGGCTAGAAAAACCGCTGGTGTGTATGAAGCAAGACAGCCAGCTCCAGTAATGATGGTATTGATTGATTTATTTTCTTAAGGGCAAGGGTAGTGTTTGTGTCAGTGAGTATCGGAGATCCGATCACATCTCAGGCATTTTCTCAGTCCTGCTGTCATTGACTAAGCAAAGCCCAATTAGTTAGGAGGTCCTGTCTATTCATAATTCTGTAGAAATGAGGTTTTTTTTAGACAAGGCTCTCAGACCAAGAGCTTAAGCGAAACATATTTAGACGTTCAGATTGAAGGTCTCGCAATTAACACAGCTCCGTTCATCATAACAATGTATTGAGTGATGTCAAAATATTCCCTCAGAATCGATTTTTTTTTTTTGGAATACATTAAGTCAATCTGGAGAGGAGGCTGAGCTGGGAACACCAGACCAAGCAACACGCTGCGTCCTTGAATGCATAAGCACTCCATTTTTTTTTTTTTTTTCCATTTGTTCTTTAACAGACCTGGTACATTTTGTTCACTTTAAATGTCATATTCCTTTTGTTCGCCAACTGGCCTTTCTGCACTTCCTGCCATTTCGATTCGGATTGCTTTGACTTTGTAGCAGCAGTGCCTCTCATTTGCCTGCCTCAGCACAACAGCATACAAATGTTCCCCAGATTCACTAATGACTGTGAAACAAGCTCAAGGCATAGATGGGCCCACCTGCAGATTTGAGGTGGCATTTTTGAACTTGGAGAAAAGTGAAATAAAAAAAAAAATAAATAAATAAATAAAAAAGAACAGCCCCTGAGTGCAACTGATGCACACATGAACAATGAGGTGTTACTTTAGAAGACATACACCATCACCAACACTCTTACTGAAATTTCTACCTGGCTATGTGCCAGTACTGTGTGCATTTTAATCATTATAATTAACATGTGATTTCGACCGGCATCCATTGACTCTTGCCATATAGATCTATTTTTGCGTTACCCACAATGCTATTTAACTACCTGCTAATAGTGGCAGCTATGAGCTTTAGCCCTCACTTCATTTCTACCTAAAGAAACATTCTACAATGCAGCGGCACTTTAGTCATTTAGTCCTTTATCCATCTCTCTCATCCCCTCATCTGTACACTCGGCTCAAACAGCAGAACAACTTTCATGCTAACACCACCATCAACGCCATTACACACATCACAAACTAGCTACTACTGCATAGCTGCATTGCATGCTGGAACTCTGAGTCCAATAATTGCTGCCTCCACTCTTCAAATATTGGATTTCTCATTAATATGAAATTGAACATTACTGGATGTTGATAAATGTTTAGTGAGTAAAGAAGCAAAGGAGTTACACAACTCTTGTTCTTGTTGTTCAAGAACTCATACTGCAATAATGCATGAATACTGCAAAAGTACAGTACTTTGCAAAACTCTTGCAAAAATGTCAAGAAATTATGTTTTCAAAATAATCAAATAATGAATATATACAAAATTAATCAAATATATATATATATATTTATAATGAATATAAACCAAAATAAATCAATTGCCTGCATCCATTGGCCAGGCTATCATTTTGCCTTTTAAAACTGCATCATTTTTAGGGTTATAAGGAAATCAGCTGGAAACCTATTTTATATCTTGGAGAACTTGCTGCAATTATTTTGTAGACATGGACTATCTCACTTGCTTTTGTTTCTGCAGGTAACTCCAGGCAGCCTTCCGAGCGCTGTTGAATTCTTGATTTGGTCAGAAGGTGTGGATTAATTTTCTATAACAGCATGGGAGCATCTGAGAGCAGGTCTGGCTGCACGGGCCTTGCATGGTTCTACGCGAACATGAAAAGAAACATCATTACTATGCTGAAGTTGTCAATGAGGACTCATTTATTTAGCAATTTTAGAAGAAGGTTTTTTTTTGACTTGGGAAATGTTCTCATGTTCTCAGTAACATGAAGAGCTGCATTTTTATTTGTCTTATTTTTTTCACTTTGTCAAGGTGAAAAAAAGGCTGTTGTGAGGGAACGACTATATGCTATAATGTATGCGGGAACAGACATTAACTTCTTTCTTGGATTTTCCAGACCATTAAACGTAAATGTAAATGGGGGGAAAAAAATGTGATGTGTCATTTTTTTAATCAATAGAAAATATTAGCTTTGTAAAAAATAAAAATAAATAAAAATAAAAAAGTTATTGGAAAATAATTAACTTACGGATGGTAACAGTGACGATATTTTGCGTCAGGCCACATGAAGCTACTCCTTTGTTGATTATTTTCCGATAACAGCAAGCCCTTGAGTGCTATATTCTTATATATTCTAACTTCCTTAATGGGTTACAAAGATGTCTTTGTAACGTTTTTACGGACACACTAATACAGAAGACATAAACCTTTAAGACAAAACTTATAACGAAATCTAGAGTTTCACAGTGCTGCAAGATTCTCCCGAATTTCCCAACAAAAGCACACGACTGTCATAAGAGAATCAGCAACTGAGCACAGTAGTTGATTACACACCAAAGTAAAGAAGCGCTACAATCACGACGCAGATCGGCTTACAAAGGCTATTTTCATTATACCTAACAATACACACTGATAACTGTAACCAGGCGGTACAAACTAATCACATGTCAAAAACAGAAAACGTGCCTAGAGATAATAAGTACATGCCTGGACAGACATAAACACACAGACGCACTGCTGTTTCTCCATCAAGGTTCAGGCGCTCCCAAAAGAGATAGGTGAAGATTAAAAAAACATAGAACGAGGATTCGTCGAGTCTTTGATTGTGTATTCATGATGGAGAAGGATCTCGCCTGGTGGTGGTGTCAAGCGCAGTTCACCTGCAGGAAATACGGTAAGTAAAGAGATAGTGAACATGGTTTTGATGAGAGACCTCCTGTAGTTGGGTTACAGCAGGATTGAAGCACTGAGCTGCTGATTTAACCAACACACATTTCTTTAACAGACATCATGAACCTTGAGTCAATTATTTTACAGCTTATATTTTACATGAAATATGGCGGTGCAGTGGTTAGCAGAGTCAACTCACAGCAAGAAGGTTCTGGGTTTGAACCTGCTGGCCGACTGAGGCCTTTCCATGCGGAGTTCGCATGTTCTGCGTGTACTTTTTATTCTTTCCGGATGTTAATAAGACAAAAAATGAAAAGCGATTGTATTCTACCATTACTTTATTCAAGCATTTAATCCAGCCTAAAACCTAAAAAAATAGGTTTTTTGAGCCTCGAAGCTCAGTTAAGCAGCTCAAGTGTACACAAATACATGGCATGTTTGGTTCACTTCCTGCAGCTGGGTTGAAACAGAATCTCATGGCTTTCTCACTTGAATCAAGTTTGCTAAGAAATGGATCAAGGCCACCTCGCTCAGAAGCTCAAACTGGCTTTTTTGTTCTGCACCCGAGTGTTCCCACCTGCCTAAATAACCACATTGAGGATTCCATTCAAATGGACTAAATGCAGCACATATAAAAGAAACACCCTTTATGTTAACAAATTCAGTGAATTATATTAGTTAAGGAAGCCTTACTGTAAAGTGTTACTATATTATTGGCTACCAGATGCTAAATTGAGAGTCAGAATTAACCAGTCTGGAGAACGCATGGTTTCCTCCACATACATTTGGTGTGAAAGCTAGTGTTTGATGAAAAGAGGAAGGTGGCGAGGCAAAGAAAATAGATAAGGTGCTCCAACAGCTTGCCAGAAAGATTCACAAGGCATCTGGTTGAGATTAGAGGTGTGCATCGGGACTGGGATCCCATTGGAAGGAGCAAGAGTCATGCGAGTGGGAGGTTTTTACATTCATTAGGAAAGGAGGGCGTAATCAGATATGAAATTTGGTGGACAAAGACCATGCCCATTTACATACATTGTTCATTCATTCATCCTTAGTAACTGCCTGGTCAGAGTTGTGGTGGATTCAGTTAGGCTACTAGTTTGCCTCTATTTGGGAGAAAAGATTCAACTAAATTTGTCATTTACCAGACGCCCTTATCCAGAGCAACTTACATATATCTCATTTATACAGTTGAGCAGTTGAGGGTTAAGAGCCTTGCTCATCAGTGATAGCTTGGCAGTGCTGGGATCTGAACTCACAACCTTCCGATCACACGTCCAACAGCTTAACCACTGAGCTACCACTGCCCGCAGATTACACAAAATAATGTATGTAAAAGGAAAAATATCTATTTCACTCCCATTCTTAATTTGTCTCCACTTGAGATATCTTTCCTTTCACATACATTATTTTGTGTAATCTGTGAAGAGAGCTGGCAAGCTAGTCATTATTCGTTACCTCAAAGTTCACGGACATTTACAATATTGCATCATGCACTGCACTTGCTAGCGATGCAGTGTCAAGGCTTTGTATAGTTGTAACCTTTGACATGGATGCTTTCTTCCATTATAGATGAAAGTACCTGAAAGTCAGCTTAGACTTAAGAAAGAAATGTCCACAGAAAGCAAAACTTAAAGTCGCCAAACACTTCCTTCAGTTATATTAAAAAACTAAATAATTTAGAAGGAACCAGTACATTGTTTAGTGGTGCAGATCGAAAGCGAAGCTCTAGGCAATGTTCAGAGAAAGCCTGAACAAAAAAAAAAAAAAAAAGAAGAAGAAAAGTTGAGCAGAAATGAAGCTGGCTATACAATATGACACCAATTTGACCTAAAGGGAGGGGAAACATAAAAAGAGAGAGAGAAAATTGGCAGTAATTGCCCCTGGTGAGCAGAACAGGTATAGAGGAAGTCGCCTTTGGTGTGACCTTTTTTCATTAAACCGAGAAGGCTGGAGCTGTGGGGACTGGGATTCAGTCAGCTCCCCGCTTCACGTGTTCTCCATCTCACCTGCTCTGTTGCCTTGGACATCAGAGAGCAGTTTAGTTCTGAAGATTCTGATAAAGTTCAGTCTAATTCTGATGACCGATCTCAGATCTGCTATACTGTCCATCTTAAGCTGCCAAACTACAATATATGTCTTAAGGCTCAAATGGCTACTTCTAGCTCCTTGTGGTTGTTTAATAAGCTGCTGTCAGCCTGATGTCATCATGTCTGCAGTAAAAGTATTGCTAAGAGCATTTTTAAGCAAAGTAGATGTCTGTGTTATAAAAGGATTCTTTCTCATCACTTATTCTTAATGCAGTTAAAATTGCATTTACCAAGAAAAGTGGAGCAGCCTTAAAGTCCGAAAAATGGCTTATCATGCGGTAATTTGATAATATAACGTTAAAGAAAAAAGGAAAAAGGACAATTCGGGCCATCTTCGCTGCTTGCCTGCAGGGCAACTTTCTCTGCTGGTTAGCAAGTACACATTTTCTTTTGCATGTGCACACAATCTTATAGGCTAATAATAAACGGGTTTTGAAAAAGGCGTTTTTATTTAACAAAGAAGAATATCATTATGGAAGGAGTCTCCAGTGTTACTGCTTAATCAGCAAAAAAGTCAGCATGCTTGCCACTGCATACGCATAATAGACCTACTTCATAACAGATTTACTTCATGAGTCGTACATCATGTGCTCCCAAAATGGCTTTGGCTTATCTAGATATTATTTGCATACGTTATGCATCAAAGTTTCCTTCTGACGACTCTTCCGTGCACATCATGTTTGTGCAAGCAATGCTGCAGAGTAAAATGGAGCACCACCACAACTCCGGTGTCAGATAAACCTTCCTGCATGTGCATAGAGGATTTTGCTTCTCCTTTCTGGTCAGGGTACGAGCAAGTCTATCTGAGAGTTTCCTCGGTCTTCCAGATCTTGCCTTGACTTTCAAAGTTAACTGCCGTTTCTTAATGACGTTTCAGGCAGAGGAAGTTGTGAGCAGGAAGCACTTTGATATCTTTTTATAGCCTTGCTCTGCTTTGTAGCTTCATTTTCAGATCAGCTGCTGAGTGGATCCCATTTTTGTTGAGTGTTGGCACAAGGTTTGAAAAATGATGGTGTGGACTTGATATTCTTAATTACAATTCTTGACCTGCCTAACAATTTTTAATGAGCCAATTAATGTCTAATGAGTTCATTAACAGAGACTTGACAAATGGAAAGGTGTCCAAATTTTGCACATGCCATAATTACTTTTTATTCCTATTTTTACATTCATTAAATGCAAATAACTTTGCCCCCAGGGCTACATGTATTTCTTTTCACTTCAAAAATCAACAATTTGGTTTGGGTACCCAAAGATTTACATACAACTAAATCTATTAAGGATATATAAGGATAGAAGGTACATCATTCTTTAGGAAACAAAATGTAATCACTGTCAAACTGCTACGTTATAAGCTGTATAAAATACTTCGGAATGTCCTGTCATTTGAAAATAATCAACCTTGGAGTAACAGTAAAGACAACTTGTGTGGGGCCGCATCACATTACCCAGTCCTTGATTTTTTTTTTTAACACCATGCCTGAACATGTATTATTCCTTACATACTGTGTCTATTACTGCTTATTTTTATTTATTTATTTTTTTTGCTTAAATGTTGAAATCTTTCTTCATCAACAACTCAAGGCTGGAACATGATGTTCCCTAACTGTCAGGAGGGACCTTGTTCTTGTGCTAGGTCTCTCTTTTTACTTCCCTATAAAAATGTCTTGGTTAAAGTCTGAAACCTTTAGTCAGCATCTACGTATGAGGACCAACAGAGTAAAGGGTCCTGCAGCCATGGCATGTAAAATTTCACAATTTAACCTCCTCCAATAATAGTTCAAGGTGGATTATAGCACATTATTATTAGGAGGACACTGATTTTCAATTTAAATGTAAATCAGGGCCTTTTTGCAATTATTGTAACACAGCAGAACTAGGCTCTGAAGGAAAATGTAATGGACCGCAAACTTAGAGAGCATCCCTTATGATAGAAATCCTTAGAGAGAAAGAGATAGAGAGAAAGAGCTTGTCGTTCAATGGTAATAGATGGACATGACCTGTTGAGTAATATCCCTGGGTCCCGGATGCACTGCTTCTTCAGCACGTGACGCTCTGCTTAGTATATAGTACAGCTTATTAACAGGCCACAAATATGTTACCAAAATGGGATTTTCCATTTTGCACAAAGGTTACAAAGAAACCAGAAATAAATAAGGCGCACTGTACACTTAAAACAGAAAAGGACGTCAGTGCGGCCTTATCATGTGAACCGTGACAAGGACTGAGACGATGCAAACAACTTAATGGAAATCAAGTGAATGGACCGAGAGAGCGCGAGTAAACGAGCAAGGGAGAGAATATGAGAGACACAGAGAGACATTCAGGACTATACTGTAAACACGAAATGCAAGAAAGACAGAATGAGAGAAACAGAGCGAGAATATGAGAGAAAAGTAAAACGGTGTTCTCATATATTCTGTTTTCTTTGTTCCCTAAAGAGCACACTAATGTGTGAATGAAATTCCTCATTCATGCCCTTAAACGAAGACCTAGAGTGACTTGTCCAGGCCTTTTGGGAATGTCCTAATGATTTGCCTTGTACCCTCCCATTGGTACAAATCTGATTATTAGCCACGGTGAGGACGGAAAGCTAATTGAAGTGTCACTCAGTGGCCCGGTGCATCGCTCTCTTCTTCCAGCCCTGATCAAGGAGAATCATTAGTTTGAATAAGCGTCATGCGACACGCTCACCTCTCAGAACAGAGAGAAGGTCAATGATTACTAACCACAGGGAGCTTTAACTGTAGAACCGTCAGCAAGCAGGAGCTGTCACAATGCAGATGAGATTAGGGACGGTAATGGAACTTTGCTGCAGGTGACGAATAATTCTCTACTTTTTTATAGCGGTAATTAACACCAGGATGTCATTATAAAACTCTCTGCAAAGGCGTGTCTGCTAAATGAACCCTTGTTTCTTTTTTTGTTCAAAGTGTGCTAAGAATATTGCGTAACACTTTATATTCATAAATGATTGTAGTTATGCTTATTTTGCTTTCTAATTTGGTAATGATGCCACGTGAGCAGTTTTGTCAGCTCTAATAATGCATCAAAATGGTATACTATAGTAAGTAAGCCATTTCTGCAGAAATACTCTATGAGGCACTCATATTGTGGTTGGTCTGACCTTACCAAGATAGCATTATCCAAGCTAGCCTGCACTGCTATGCTAGGATAATTAGCGTAACTTACTAAACACACAGTTAATGTAGCTAGTTAGCAATATTTGCTGTTGACACTTAATTTGGGTGGCAGTGGGACGTCTCTGTCTGGACATGCATTCATGTTTGGACTTTTAATCCATCAGAAAAGTGTAAAAGTGTACCTGTGGCTGGTCTAAGCTGCCCTTCAATCATTCAACCACTCCATTTGACAAAATTTCCATCCATCCATGATCTATAGCGCTTTATCCATCTGGGTGGCGGGGAAGCTGGAGCCAATCCCAGCATCTTGGGGTGAGAGGCGGGGTAC
>JAQQZR010000037.1:4108640-4120018 GCA_030068235.1 Notoglanidium macrostoma | reverse complement strand
CCAGTTGACCTAATCTGCATGTCTTTGGACTGTGGGAGGAAACCGGAGCACCCGGAGGAAACCCACGGGGAGAACATTCAAACTCCACACAGAAAGGCACCCTGGGTGATCCGGGGATCGAACCCAGGACCTTCTTGCTGTGAGGCGGCAGTGCTAACCACCGCACCACCGTGCCGCCTTGACAAAATTTTATTCACATTTTTTTGCATTCAGCATGGGTTTATTTTCTGCTGCACGGGAGAATCATCAGAAGTGATCAACCTCATACACGTGCAGCTTTGAGGGAACAGTGATGATAACTATTTTGCATTATAATCAGTATTCATAACACTCTATAGAACCATTATCAAGGAAGGTACCTCAACAGTCCCACTTCGCATTGTGATTTACGACACCAGTTTTTCTTTAATAAATAAATGATCCCAGATAAATATTCATACAGACCATCATACATAATTTTACAACTTTATATAAAAAGCCTGTACACTTTTTTTGTCCTTTTTTTTTAACTTTGCGAATTGAGTCTTTTAAATCTGCATATAACTGCAGGGTAGTTTTGGGTTTTAGTTCTGTTACATGATTGTGAAGTTATAAAAAAAATGTTCTTATGATATCATATTACAGCTTTAGGAGGCATTGTTAGAACTTGTATAAATGGTTACAATTAAGGAATCATTACCAACTTGCAAAGAGGTATAAGAACAGTTTTAATGATGTATAAATACGGCCTTCATAGAACGCTACCAAGCACCTCTTAGTAACATTCTATGTAAAAAGAAAACTCCATACGTGTTTATAAATGCATTATGCAGGAGGCACTGAAATCCACCATTCTCCTGCTGTGACCTTAAAATTCCTCCAGAATTGTGCCTGCAGATTGTGCATCAGTGGTGTCCTGTGTACCAGCAGCATTAGGACTAGACGTGTGAGAACAGTGGATTGGGAGAGAAGTGAGATAAGGGAGGTTTTGTAGCTTATTCTGTCTTTGAAAGTGGTAAAAGGAGACGGGTTGTTTTCCGGAGGACAGAGCATTCCTGCAGACCATTAATCACGCCAGAGCTGGACCACGTGCTGCATCCCCAGGTCTGTCTCTCCATCACATGGCCTTGACCCAAATAAAGCTCCCATTGATCCAGCCGTGTCGCCATAAACTCCCGGGATTAGTGTCTGCTAAAAAGTAACTGATATATTTGCAAACAAAGAACTGCTACATGCAGGCCTTATTTGCTGAGAAATGAACGGAGGATCTGGACTGAGCTGGATGACAACAAAGCGGGTTTGGGTTTAGAGACAGACCAAAATACCCAAACACATGGAGAAAATAATATTCTAACTTGCAATTCCAAGAGACAAGAATTACAAGACTGGTTCGAGCTGAGAGGAAGGCTACGATAATTCAGATAACCACTCTTTACAATCATGGTGAACAGAAAAGCATTGTCACGACATGTCAAACCTTGAGGTGAATGGGATCCGACTGCAGAAGAGCACGTTGGGTTCCACTACTATCAACCAAGTACAGGATTCCTACAACTTGGCATAATTCAGTAATTTACTGGCATGTTTTTGGATTGTGGGAGGAAACCAGAGAAGCTACTATTAGTGAAGAAATATTAGTTTCCATGTGAAATATTTTTGTTGCGGTAAACAAAAGTATTTCCTCCAGTTGTTTGAGTGGAACACTTGAATCATTGTGGATAATGTTTATTTAATACAATAATTTTGTAAAGGGTAAATTCTGGAGTAGCATAACACAAGCATGTGTCTCTAGACTGCATATTAGATGCAACATTAATTGGTTACATGAGTACAGCTAAACCTGCAACATGTGAGCAGAGAGCTGGGCACACAGCCTGTAAAACTCAGCCAAGATGGCAGGAATGCACTGGTACCAAAATTACTGTTCAACCCCAATGACCTTTTAAAAGAAAATTCATTTTTCTGTTGCAAGGGCCAAGGCTTTGTTGCACTTCATATCATAAAACACGCGCACATGGGAAAGTGAAGGTCATTTGTTTCTTCTTGCCTGTGCGAGCAACGCTCTCACCGAAACTTTTCATCAGAAATGCCAGGATGTGCATTCACATCATCGCAATGGGATTGTTCACACCTGTCTGTCCTTCAAACAAACGGAAAGGGTTCTGCTTTGAAAATGAGATTTACATGGAGAAGGAAACAACAAAGGCTTAAACCAAACAATAAGGGCAGATGCATGTTAAGGGCGGAGGGAAAAAATACGATTTTCCAGTCGATGCGCTTCATGAATTTGATCTAACGTAAAGAAGCAAAATATCAAAAATGCCAGGTTAACGTCTCACACATATTCTAGATGTGGCCACGTTTCAATTTTGTCCACTTCGCTATTTTATATTGTGATTATTTTTTTACATGTGTAATTAATCTGCTGAGGAATGAAGGACTCTATATAAAGGGAAATACGTTGTTAAAACCCCATCGTGTTTCCCGAGCCAAGACACAATGTTTCTTTCAATCAAAGGTTTATTCTAGGCCTCAAACCGAAAGGTCACCGGTACCTTAAGGCAGAACAGGACCCTGGCCTTTCTCTTCTGAACATTTCCTGATGGACTTCATGTCATCAGTATTGGGACAAGAAAAGTCCCAGATATATGTCGAGGCAACGGAAATATTCTCATATATTTTCCTATTGTCCTAGAGAATTTTCGGTAACACTTTCCATCGAGCTCATGTTCAGTTACATACAGAGGTGGACAATAAAGAAGTACATTTACTTGAAATACAGGTATTTGTATTTTACTTAATTATTATTATTATTTACTTTTCGGAAACTTCTGAAAGACCAAAATGTCACTTTTCACTTTATAATGTTTCTACAAATGTTCACGTTACTCATTACTTTGAAGCATAGCTTTGAAGTCAGCAGATCTTCTTAAATGTGACATGCTGTGTTCATCACAGGAAAGAAACAAGCACCGTAAACAACGTATACCTCCACTCGTGTTCAAAGTACTTGCTGCATTTTTTAATAGTTTAGCTTGAACTTGCCGGTGGTAATGACGGCCCCGGCCTCCTTTCTCCGTTTGAAATATTTACTCTGTTTACAGCCAGAAACTTCACTGCATGCAAAGATTTGCCGTCCCACCGGAGACACCATGTTGATGTATGCAAACATTTAATTAATCCCTTAAACAAAGTTGTTTGTGCTTGTAGTAGTTGCGATTGTTATGCTATTCTTGGTCAAATCACTTTTTATTACTTTTTTATAGATTTGCCCGCGAAGTAGTTGTATTGGGACCAGCAGTGTGAATCCACTGCTGACGACTACTAATAGCCAGCTAGCAAAAATCTCGAATTAACATTACTGACTAAAGTCCTGTCTGATATGTGTGTTTAAATCTTGTCCAGCAATAAACAATTCGTTGACATTAAAAAAGAAATCATTAAAAGTACTCTTGAATACTTAAGTATTTTTAAAAGAAAGTACTCCGTTAAAATTCGACTGAAAGACTTTCACATGACCAGGACCAGGAGTATCTCTACTTTGACTCAAGTAATGGTTTTTGTGTACTTTGTCCATGGCTGGTTCCATTGTTATGACTGTGCTTAGTTTGTATTGATTCGGATTTTTATTAACTTTTACTTTAATGCCTCATGAACCTCATTATTACTATTATTATTATTATAGTATATTAAACTATAATATTATTATTAACAATTTTTGGTAACATTTATTGGTCATAATTGTGCATTATAATGCAACGTGTCGTATTACACAAGCTTTATATCTGTAAAACATTTATGAACAACATTTAAACTTACAGCATTAAGTGCTTTAGGTAAAGGAAGTCCTCATTATAGCTAACGTCATTTATTTATTTTTCTCTATTTATTTAAAGGAAAAGGTAATAAAGGTAATACATTCATTCCAGATTCAGGATGTAAAGTGTACTTAATCTTAAAAGTGTGCCGCATATGTATGTCCTTTTTACTGTTGGATATATTTAAGAAGAATACATTGATCTTTTTTTTTTTTTTTTTACATTAATGTATTCAAACTGCAGGTGCCTGAAAGTGATTTTGTAATTAAACTAAAATTTATACAAAATAATGTAATATTTATAGTATTTTTGTTATAACCGTTAATAAATATACAGCTTCTTTATAATTATTCAGTCATTATTAATTATAAAGGTTGTGTAGTGCACCATTAGAGATTAGTACAAAACAAACCATGTGTCCTAAACAGATACAGATACAGATACAGATATGAATAGTACACATGTTATTTCTTGTGTTTGTTTTTTTTTTGTTTTTCTTCTGTTCTCCTGGTTGAGACTACAGGTGTGTATCAGGACTGGGATCCTGTATGACTGGGAGGATATTACTCTCACGTGTGAGGGGGCGAGCGGTCCGATATAAGCTTGCAAGGCAAACAAAGACCACATTCAGTAACACAGTGACAGACCTTGCTTGTTTTGTTTCCAGTGAAAGAAAGAAAGAAAGAAACAAGCACAAAAAGCATGCATACAGATTAGGACATATTTAAAGCACTAAATACTGTACAAGATGAATAGTGACACTTGCAATACAAATGATGATGAAGTTATGATCAAGATGTTATTACATTACTGGAGATATAAAGTATGAGGCTCTTTTTCAAGGCTTTTCTTTTATGCTTACAGAATCATAGAAAGAATTATAAACCACAGTTATAACGAATTATGTATATGGGCTTCAGAAAAAGTGTAATCATATTTGTACTAGATAATAATGTATTTGCTTTTTTTTTTGCGCATCAGCAATCAAATCAAAACCAAAGCTGATGTTTAATTAACTCAAGTGCGAGCTTGTCTTAGATTTTACGCAGAAGTGCGACTTGGCACTCCAAAGTGCTTAATTAATCATTGTTTTGAATTCTCATGGATGGATGTCATCATTTTAACTAAAGCTAGTGACAGAACAAGGGGTATATGGTTTGCCAGATTCAAGTTACGAAAAAAAAACTCGTGACTGAGTGAAATTCACAATCAGCACTGACCTAAGGCTTAAACCCACATCTATGGCTGAGAGCACACTATTTAAAAATTTCCGCTGTAGTGATCCATATGGGAACAGTGAATGAGAGATTAGACACTGATTAGGCAGAAGAATTACTTTCGCTTCAGTCCTTTATGCTGTGGCTGTGCTGATTGGTTAATCTAACTAACTGCCTGTGAAATAGGAGACAAATGCCCGACAATGGTGTCACTGGTGACACGATGAAAAAAAAAAAAGAACTACACCTGTACAGAAACCCGTTCCTAATTTCCCCTCAAGGTTGAATGAAAATGCCTAATTGGATCAAATTGTTGAAGAGTGAGTTGGCTAAATGTGAAAAGAGGGATACGTTCTGAAGAGCAATGAAGTCAATGGATGAAAATAATTTTGCAGTATGTCTTCTGAGCAAAAGCTCGAATTGCAAAACAGACTTCTGGGAAAAATCTGTCCTAGCACTACCGCAAGTGGATGATCTATGGTTCGTTGGTTGATTATTTTTTTTTACTTCTACTTCCTGTGCTAGAAGATAAGCAGGAGAATAATTGGGAAGAATAAATGAAAACAGGTAGAATCAGTGAAACTGAGACTGCAACTCTACCCATTACGCCGCTCGGACATTTGATTTGCTTTGTTCTTTAAATAGGTACTGAGTCACAACTAAAGACATAATCTTCATTAGCTTTGACATCCTGATTTCAGCATCCTAATATTGTTTTTACCTTGTTTGTAACTTGTATTTTCATTGGGAAGGAATCCAATGTCTAGCTTTAAGGCTATTTATACACTTTATTAGGTCATGTGAAGTTGCTCTGTTTACTTATCATGAGGCGGAGAAAGACAGATATATAAAAATCTAAAAAGCTATATAAAAAGCCGTAGGCAAAATCAAAGTCGGAAAACAGGCAGAGATCAATCGATTGGACAAACAGAGCAGTGTACTCAAAATTAGATCAGGAAAGGGAAAACAAATCAAGTAACAAACCAGGAAATAACAGAAGAAACAAATGCACAGAGTTGTGTACTATGCGTTGTAATAACACTTCAAACTGAAACCTTGCTTGTAAGGAAGAAAAATAGTTTGAGTGGTTTACAGAAACAGAGTAAACAACTAGATTAGGATTAAGAGGGATATTGGATAAGACATAACCCCTTGGAGGTCCAAGCGACTAAGTCAGCATTGCCTTCCTGAGATCTTACCTTGGAGAATCTCATTATTAAAATAACATGAAATGAAAAAATAAATAAAATAAAATACATGTAAGTAGAAGCAATGATATATGTCATATTTCACATCCAACAGTTGAATCTCTCCACCTGTGTACCCCTCCCTTGCCGGTCCCCTTCCAAGCATGTATTAGAACTTATGGTGGCCTTCGGGAGCCTGTAGCGTTCTTCCAAGTACTTACGTTCACACTCCCGTGCATTTTCAAAATAATAAGTATGATCCTCCATTTTTCAAAAACGGATTCTCAAACTTGCTAGCCGACGCCAGCAAACGCTGATTCCTCTTCTTTCTCCTACCTTTCTTCTGCTTTGTATTCCTTCCAGTGCTTCCTTCCATATTCACTCTGCCACTTGTAAAGACATGAAACACAGAATGCGTTCTCTAGAGGTTTGTCCATTCTGGGCTACTGTAGCGGTGCAACATGGCGGCTCTTTGAAACAGGACCATTCTAAGCTTACAAAAGATGATTTGTAGTTACAGGTGATTAAACACTAATGAAAACATATTTATGATTCCCATAAGCATATTAGGCTTTATATACTACATTTCTGCTAATAAATTCTCGCATAACCCTTCTTTGAATCTAACAGTTGGGTTTTATGTAGGCAGCTACTTTATCTGTACTTCATAGCTGATCACATTACCAGCTAATTAGAGGAAAACAAATAGTTTGAACATGTGCAAGTTATATTAATTTGTACTCGAAAGCAAGTTTGCCAGTAAATCATGTGAATGTATGATATATAGTGTGCATTAATCAAAAGGAATAGTCTGCTGAACCTTTTTTCAGTCCAGTGCCACTGGATTTCCCATCACTAAAGGCATAATTAAAGCTAAGATCAAAAACCCTGACCTGGGCTTTAACTTTTGTCGCATTCAAACATTTGAATTGAATTAATTGAATCCTCCTGAAGTTCTACTTCACACCACTCATTCCCACTGAAGTGCAAACAGGGAATCCCTGCACTCACATCAATTATTAATAAGCAGAAATGATCTCACCTGCTCCTTGTCTGAGGAGATTAAAGGATGCCCAGTGTTCATTTTTGGCAGATTGGCTCTGTGTATCTCTTGGAGGATCTCCTGCTGTTGGATCATCTCCTTGGTGTGTGTTCTGGCATTTTTCATCTCCTCACAAAGTTTTCTTTAATTAAATTCTTGCAGAACAGTCTGTTAGTGGCAACTTTGTCCACTATTATGCGACTGTCACAATTTTGAACTGAAAAGGAAATTGACAAGAGTGAGGTTAAAGCACTATATAAATACTCTCAAAATCATTTTTTACTTCAATATTTGCAAATTGAGCCTCATTTGACATAATATTACAATATCTGTATTACATTATAGAGAGATGTTACTTATTATGTCTTGATCTTTATTTATTTCAGTAAATAGTGAGCTGGAATGTAGAGAGAAATCAGCACAAATCAATGGATGTTATGTTCTAGTTGTGATAAGCTGAGTGGCAGTGATAAGAACAGCGAGTCATGATTTTGGAGATGCTGTATTGTTTTCAGTTATTTCCAATCGGGTGTGCTTGAAGCTTGATTTATGGGTTCTGCTTATCATTGTTGCCATATTCAATGAGGAATGCAGGAAGAAAATGACCCCTCATGATAAGTAAGGAATTCAACATGATGGAGCATGCTGTTATAGGAAATAATCAAGGACTAAGTGCTGTGACACAAAAATAGCTTCTGTTGCCACGTTCAGAGTTACTATTGCCAAGACGATGTGTTTTAATGTCTCTCCTGAAACAAAAGCAATGAACTCTCTGTTTTAATTGAAGGTGACATGGATAGAAAATGTCAAGTTTTACGTACCTTGGACATACCCGCTCCAATAAAGAGTGCTGAATGCATCTCTACAGCTCATAAGAAGTAGAACGAACTAAAAAACAGTACTTAACCATCACTGTATAAAGCTGTCTACTGCTAACTCCTTTCACACACTGTACAGTACTGTGTGTTACTGTTCACTGCCGTCTTACTCACTGTATCCAAGCCTGCATTATTAATGGCTCCTGCTTGAGTCTACATGGATGAACGTCCTCAGAAAACTTGTTCAAAATGGATTCCAACATGTAGAAGTCCCACCATAAAGACACCAAGGCAACTGCAGCCACAGAAACTCCAAAAGAAGCCAATCTGTGATAATGTGGATTGGCATTTTAAGTTAACTAATATGGACATATTTTGACTCACCCATTCTGGACCAATACGAATTTTCAGCCAATCCGAATTTTTTAAATTCATATCGTACATTACGACTTACAAATTTCGCCCTACAAAAACAAGTCTTCGTTCATGTAAACAAGAAACCGTGTGCTCCTGACCCTAGGAAGTACTATTCTGAGATTACCGGACTTTCTAAAATGCAACTTCAAAAGGAAATGCAGGATAAAGCTCAACTCTCACTCCCGTTGGAATCGATCCCGGGAACAAAAATGATGATTTTTTTTCAATTTTTCAATGACAGCATGCATGAAGTGCTTTATTCCTCTTATAACCCAGCAGTTGGCCAATGAATGCAAGTTTTATTTATTAAAAATGACATGTCTTACTTTTTATCCATTTTTAGTTATATTTAATGTTGTGATAGCTCCTGTTATCACAGCAGCTATAAACAGTTATTCTCTTACCAGCCTGTTTTCTTCTCTCTTGTAGCACTAATAAGACAAAAATAAACCATAAAAAATCAAGTGCAAATACCAAAACCTAAAGACTCTCCTATGGCAGCTACAGCATTACCTCTGACTGTTACACTAAAGCACTGATACTGGAGACTGCTTATATAAATATTAAAGCTTTAACATGTCAATGATTACATGTTGCTATAGCTACTGTACATTATACGCTGCACACACATAAGTGAAACATTTTAAAAGGAGTGCATTAATGTATGCCTTGCTTTCGATTAGGAAATATTCTTAGAGCTGTTGCTGTAAAATATTCATCCATACCTGCTGACCAATCAGATTCAAGAATTCAACTGAGTAAGGTCTAAAACTAAAACAATACAGTAACTAAAGCATACCTTAGTATGAGCTTCCCGGGTAGGCCTACAAATACAGATCCAACTGGTTGTAGGGGGGAAAAGGAACTATTATTTAAGAATTCTCTTCACTGACTTTAGTTCAACATTTATAAGAACCATCTGACAGAGACTGCTGGACCTGAACATATCTCTTTTTAACTGGGTCAGGGACTTCCTGATTGGAAGACCTCAGTCATTCAGAATCACCACACTGAGCCTAGTTTTCCCTCAGGGCTGAATGCTCAGTCCACTGATGTTCACGCTGCTGACTCAAGTGTGAGTATGCTTCAAAGCATAGCTCAAATCACATTATGAACTTCGCTGATCACACTCCAGAGCTGAGTCTCATCAGCATACAGTGAGGAAGTGGTGTGATTTGCGGGACTGGTGTAGAAGCAACAAGCTGTCTCTGATTGCGGTCAGGAAGAAAAAAAAATGGTTGTTCACTTTAGAAGGATGTGCAGTGATGAGATGCCACTTCACATCAAAGGGTAGCCCTGGATTTCTTGTTGCAAAATGGGCAATAGGCTTGGACACTACATTTCTAGCAAAAACAGTACAACAGTGTATGATAAATGCTCCATGCACAAAGTTACCACAACATTGTAAATGACACCTTTACTCGTCCCATAGACTTTTACTCTCTGGCAGAAATAGAGCTATAATGCAATGACATTATCTGTTAAGTGCTTCAAATACCCATATCTGTATTTGGGTTTAAACCCAAAGTGGGAAGATGAAACCAAATTGTTCCAAAATGTCCAGATATTGGAACCAAGGGTAATCTCCATAACACTGACAAAGTTAATTTTTACCAAACGTATTTCTTTCATCAGGTAAAATTACTCGTTGCTAAATCACTGTGGTTTAGCAATCAAAAACAATCAAAACAAAAAAAAACAATAAACTTTTCTGTAACAGTAGCTCTGCTTCTTTCATCAGGATACATCACACCATCCCATCATTGTTAACTTTCCTACATTCCCCAAGTGTTTTATTTCTTCCTTATCAAACATGAAATCAATTAAATAACATTAATATATGAATCTATCCATTCCCTGTAGGTTGTTTAAAGTGAACTATGGAAATGCTGTAATTGAAGGTTTGCTCTCCCAACTAACCATTTAGCATAACAGCCACTTATATCCCCATTAGCTTCGTCCCCCATCTGTACTCTCGAAACCTTGGCTCAAGCACCATGTTTAGTTGCTGTGACAACACAATGCAGAAATCAGGCTGTCTAAGGGGAGGCACACATTGGATGAATGTTGCACACACTGATGCATGGGTACAACAACAGAGTACACTCTTACTGTTCCACTTTTATTATTATTATTATTATTATTATTATTATTATTATTATTATTATTATCAAAAACACAATCCACAACTTTAGAAAATCATAAATGACTTTCAAAGAAGCTCTAAGTCACTGATAATAAGGAGACTTGGCAACTATGCTAGTAACCTCAGAGGAAGAAGTGGGGGTGTTTAAATGTCGCTGCAGAAAAAAGGCTTTCTTTGTGTTTAGAAATAGGGATGCGTGATACGCTGTACACAAAGGAAATGACATCACTAAAGACATTTTCAGGGTAACAAACAACAAGCTGTAATTAGTCCACAATGTGTCTATAGTATATATAGGTCTGTGTGTGTGTGTGTGTGTGTGTGTGTGTGTATGTGTGTGTGTGTGTATGTGTGTGTGTGTGTTTGTGTGTGTGTGTGAGTGTGTATGAGAGAGAGAAAGTGTGAGAGAGAGAGAGAGAGTGCTTGGCATTCCTGATGTAAACAGACCGCTGTTCAATATATTTTAAGTAGTTTCTTTGTAAGTGCTGAGGAAAGGGGGACAATTAAACCCGTTAGAGCTTATATGCCAGCTTGTACACAAGAGACAACGAGATGAATACATTATCTGCTCACTGGCTTAGTTGATCCCCTCACAGAGTAACCTAGTTCTGTCACACTCATGGAGTTTATACACTCACACTCACTGAGCTTATACACTCACACTCACTGAGCTTATACACTCACACTCACTGAGTTTATACACTCACACTCACTGAGCTTATACACTCACACTCACTGAGATTATACACTCACA
>JAQQZR010000037.1:4088067-4101644 GCA_030068235.1 Notoglanidium macrostoma | reverse complement strand
GCTGGGATTGGCTCCAGCTTCCCCGCCACCCAGACGGATAAAGCGCTATAGATAATGGATGGATGGATGGAATTTCCACTGATTCACAGCATTTAAGAAAAAGAGTAGCTAGTGCTTTCCTCTGAGTGTGTTATGATGCCCTGTACTGCAGAATCAGCAGCAGTTTGAAGACATGTGGTAGCTAGCGTCATGTAACTCCGAGGAAGCACGTACTAGTCTTCGGACTAACCATTTGGTAGTTGTTGTATTACAGTGGAAAGCTGGCTGGTGGGTAAGACCTGGTGCATGATCAAATTGAAGAGAAAAATGGGGTAAGAATGCAAAAATGTCTTGCAAACAAGCACAAGATAGTTTTTACGATTACTGAAGCAGTTCTTAGGTTGCATTCTACAGTATCCATTTGGCGGTGTGTGTGTTGGGGGAGGAGTGAAGAGCTTTAGGGTATCTTTAGGGACCATCCACAACAAAATGACAATTCAATTGTGTTCACCTTTTGTGGGTCCTGAGTTATACAAAAGGGAAATAAAACAGACTTTGTCTTTGGGAGTCAATGTGTAAACAGTGTGAAGACATAAATACCTGCTTTGAATAATAGTGTGCTGGCTAGGAGCAAACTCTTCCTTGAATCCATCAAGATCTGAAATGCAGACATACACACACACTTAACTACCGTGACTCTCACTTCCAGCATGGCTCAGGCCATAACGGATATGTAGGCTGGAGCCAAATCAACAGATGTGTCACTTTCCATTTGAGTCAAACTGCAGCCTGGCTGTCAATCATCTTTAAATGCCTCAGTCTGTCTCGGTGTGGCGGTCTCGCCTCGTCCCACACTTGTACCAAGCCACAATATTACCAGTACATCCCATAGACTCTGCAGCTGCTGAATGCCCCTTCTCACCTTTGCATAATGTTCTCTGGCTTTCCTCTTTTCTGTCATCTTCTCTCTTTTTTTGTGCTCATGCTCAATTTGTTCCAGGTAATTTTTAAACGTCAGAGTTTCAAAGGTCACTTTGTGGCACTGTGCAATTAATTAAATTAATCCTGGGCGGAGTGTGAGATGTATGTGTTGCGTGGCTCCTTGAGATGAAAGCATGAGAAAGTGCTGCATAAATAAGATTTATAGCCTCGCTCGGCCAGCGAGAGAGTGCTCCGCCGGCTGCCCGAAGAATGCGCACGGGGCTGCAGAGAATGCCCTAATGCTGAAATCAATTTCTCACTTTCAGCCCTTTCATATTTAATAACGCTCCTTTAGCGTTTATGTATTTTTCTATGACACATTTATTGGGCTATTTGTTAATGAGCAGAAATCCCAAAGTGAATGAGAATGGCTTGCAATATAAACTCTCGAGGTTACTGTTCCCGCATGGCAAATAACACAGGATTTATAGTTGATTATTGCTTACGATGAGATAATGGCATTAATTCAGCAATGGAATGATGAAACTTTCACAGAATTATGGTATCAGTGCATCATTAAGTGTAGGGTATGGCATGCACAGAGGCGTAACTGGGGATCGGGTGTGTGTGGAGTCCCAAAAAGCATGTGATCCAATTAAAATGAACTCACACTGTTGCTTTAAGCCCATAAACACAACCATGGGATTTGTTTTATAATTTGAGGCATAAACTAAATGTATTAAGATATTTTAAAATATACACCTGACATTATAAACTATGCAGATTCATTAGATACAAATTAGTTGATTCAGTTTTTATAAAAAACGTAGGCTTGTTATTTATCAGCAACCAGAATTCATTAGTGGAAAAAAATAAAGCAGACGTGTGTCACTGAGAGAAAGTAATAGAACAAATCAAACTTTCCCTGAAATAATAAAAAATACAAAAAACTGTTGTTCAAAATGGACAAGCTACCGAATACAAATTATTCAAATGTGCGTTAAATATTAGCTATGTTACTATTACCACAAGGGGTCTCATTTACAAGCCAATTAGCTGCAGCGTGAACTAGCTAATTCCCCTTTTTTTCTGAATTAGCAATTCACTGTAGCTAGCTTAGCAGTGTACTTTTAACGGATCTGCGTTTCATGACTTCTTTATTTATCTTACAACAGCAGTCAACTTTAATATACGTTGCTAGCTATGTTCTAGCATAAGCTTGTGATCTTAGCTTTTGACTTTTAGCCAACTAACCTTTAACCTTAGCTAGCCATCAGGTTGCTAACTAGCGACCCCTAGCATCATGGAATACCCACTCATTGGTAGTGAAAGTATTTTCTTTTTCTACGATTTCTATTAATTTTGAATAATAATGAAAACATTACCACTATAAAATAACACCTATGGAAATATGCCGTGACAAAGAACATGCTCAACAAATATTTGTTTGTTTATTAATAGCATGTTGTTGAATTCTCAATCCTGATTGGTCAGAATGTGTTTATTCGTTTTCTATTATAGCGGCTCTGATGTGGTTCCAGCTCCAATCTTTACATTAATGCACTCATTCTAATACATTATCATTTCTACAGTCACGAACATTTTTGGAAGGAGCCAGTGCTTTGCACCATCTGAAATACAGCTGTAATTTTAAGTTTTCCGACAGAGGGAATCTTCTTTTAAGACACTCCGTGCCTGTTAATAATGAGCCACCTTTTTCGAAAAAAATAAAAATAAAAATCTAGTAGAATGGCTAAACCCTGAGCCCGTAGCCAGTCATCATTTATAAGACTTCTGATCATTAACAGTGTAAATGAATCTCTAAGCATTCAGTGTTTTGGACCTAATTTACTACACTTGGTGCATTACTCTCTCATTCTGTTCTATTGTAATTTGCATATTCTTTTTAATGAGGTGTGGGGGCGTCACATATAAACTTGCCACATACATTATATCATATGTCAGGGGTCAATAGGAGATGATTGCATAACCAAAGCAAATCATCAAAAGGTCAGAAGGAGCTACAACAGAGCTGCAACAATCTGTGTAATATTCATAATACATTATGCAACCAAATATGTAAATTATGTGTGTCACAGGTGTAATTCTGAGCACTTTCACACCTATTCGTTCATTTCGTGAGTCCAAATCAGACCCAAATTGATACTTTGGGTTCGTTTCAGAATTTGGTTTGGTTTCACGCTGGACGTAATTAAAGGAACCTTGGCTGAATGCTGTGTAGGTGCGGAAAACAGTCATGAAATTGATGGAGACAGAAAAAAGGTGAAGAAACCTTTTCTAAGTGCATGCAGAAATCACCAGGACAAAATGAACTCGGAACCTAAAAGACTGTATCATTTAAAGAAAGAAAGAAAGAAAGAAAGAAATGACACAAAGCGTTTTATACTTTTCACTGTTTTCTTTGTATTTCTTTCTATTTTTGAAAAAAAATGTCTCCGTTTAGCAGCTCGAATCTACAGAAAAAAGCTTCAGCTGAAAACACACAGCATGTTTTGATCACTTCCTGATGCTGAGTCGATTCAAAGTTGAATCACTTTCTCTCTGCAATTGAACTGAATTAGCGTTCACTTGGAAGTGGACCGAGAACAACTCGCTTGGCTCGTTTCGCACTTACCCCTCTAAAAAAAAACAAACACTGAGAGAGAAAACACACTAGTGTTAGATTCAAACAGACTAAACTCATATGTGAAAGCAGCCTTAATGTGTTGTTGCCACCTCTTACATCAGCACCTGTACATATGGTACTGATATAGTACATTTATTTAAGAAATTAAATTTTGAACAGTTCTCAGTACAGCAGGACAGAAAATGAGCTCCAGTATATAAAGATCCATAGAACCACTCAACAGCCTGCTTCGTGAGACGTCTGCCTTTTTTTTCCCAAGCAAATCAGACATGTAGGGTGTGTTCGGAAAAACGAGACGAGATTTCAAGCAGGAAATTGTGTGCATTTGGTAAACAGCTCCCAAGTTGATCATGACACAACCACAGCACAGGCCGCGTCTAATAGATCAAGCTTTTACCAGCTATTCGTGAGCATGTTAAGTGTCTAGAAATCGGCAGCCTTAAACAAGAACTCTTTTATGGAATCAGTTGAATGAACCTGACATAACCCAGAAACTAAAGAGTGAAATTCATCCCTCTAGCTTTAAATATAAAGCTGTAACTTTTTAAACAAGTGGTTCTCAAAGTGAGGTCTGAGACGCAAAGCATGAGTAGGGGTCCATGAGAGTTAATTTAGTTAGAGTGATGGAGATCACAATCATTATTAAAGTTATTAAGTTATTATTGAGTTCTTATATTTATTAACCAATTTGTCTTTCATTTTAATTTAATGTGTTTAATCAGAAGCTCAATAATGTTAAAATTATTAGGTCATAAATAACGTCAACTTGAACTTAATGTCTTCAGGGTGAAGTTCAGGAATACATAATAATGATATCTATGGCTCTAATAAATAGCCAAATTATTATTGTACACATTTATATAATGAGTCTAATATTTGAACAGCTTTATCGTGTTCATAATATAAATCTGTATTCAGGGAAATGGTTGAATTTATGGTACATATAATAAAGTCCTTGGCTATGAAACATCTGAAACCCCTAAGTTTAGACCATATCAATTATTAAAATGCCACTATGTAATTGTGTGCTAAAAAATGAAAATGATCAGAAAATCACAGACTTTATTTCTATTTTTAGTTTGTTTGTTTGTTTCTTTAAATGGCTGTGGGATCAAAGAATTTTGTCCACATATCCTTAATGTAGAACCTATTCCGATGTAAGGTATACATTTGAATGAGCAAGGACGACCAGTGATCAGACATACAGCAATGCGTTCATTCAGATGCAGTTGTTAGAAAAAATGAAACGTTCAACATACTCTTGACCTTTAACTTTCAAAACTTTTCATAGGAAATGAATTATGAATTTGAAAGCATAAGAGACATAAGACGTAAGTCAAATGATGATTAAACAATGATGTTTATATTAAAGGTTAAAACTCTTAAAATGTGGCATTGAAGAGATATTCATGTTCTTGAAACACTTAAAATGAAATGACTGTATGACTATAAACAGAAAACAAGAAACAATAGGTAGAGTGAGGCTTGAGATTAAATATTTTACTCTAAAATGCAATACATGTAACTATGATTTCAAACCAACGAGCTGCAAATGCTATAAGCTACACTGATGAGCCATCACATTAAAACAACCTGCCTAATATTGTGTAGGTCCCCCTTGTGCCACCAAAACAGCTCTCACCCTTCAAGGCATGGACTCCACAGGACCTCTGAAGATGTGCTGTGGTACCTGACGTTAGCAGCAGATCCTGTAAGTTACAAGGTGTGGCCTCTATGGATCAGACTTACCCTAACCCTATGCTTGATCTGATTGAGATCTGGGGAATTTGGAGGCACCTTGAACTCTTTGTTCCTCAAACCATTCCTAAACAATTTTTGCAGAGTGGCAGTGTGTGTTATCCTGCTGAAAGAGGTCACTGCCATTAAGGAATACTGTTGCTATGAAGAGCTGTACTTGGTCTGCAACAATAATGAGGTAGGTGTTACATATCAAAGTAACATTCACATGAATGCCAGGACCCAAGATTTCCTAGCACAGCACTGCCTAGAGCATTGCACTGCCTCCGCCGGCTTGTCTTCTTCCTATAGTGCATCCTGGTGTCATCTTTTCCCCAGGTAAGTGACACACATGCACCCAGTCATCCACATAAATGTCATTCATCAGCCCAGGCCATCTTCTTCCACTGCTCCATAGTCCAGGTCTGATGCTCATTGTAGGTGCTTTCGGCAGTGGACGAGGGGCAGCATGGACACTCTGACCAGTCTGCAGCTATACAGCCCCATATACAGCAAGCTGTGATGCATTGTGTGTTCTTTCACCTTCCTATCATAGCAAGCATTGACTTTTTCAGCAATTTGTGCCACAGTAGCTCTTCTGTGGGATCGTACCAGATGGGATAGCCTTCACTCCCCACACCCATCAGTAAGCCTTGGGCACCAATGACCCTGTCACCAGTCACCAGTTGTCCGTCCTTGAACCACTTTTGGTAGGTACTGACCACTGCATACTGGGAACACCCAACAAGACCTGCTGTTGTTGAGATGCTCTGACCCAATCATCTAGCCATCACAATTTGGCCCTTGTCAAAGTTTCTCAGATCCTACCACTTGCCCATCTTTCCTGCTTCCAACACATTATAATAATTAACAAAATCATCAGTCAAACCACTGAAATCCCAATTAACCATGATATTCATTCTTATACCACATCGCTGTTGAATTCTTGAATCTGATTGGTCAGAACATGGTAACTAGTTTTCTGTAACAGAAACTCTTTTAGCTCTATTTTGAATTACAAGTTTAAATGAATGCACTAGGATTAATATGCTTGCATTTCTTGCACAAGGATTTATATGGAGGATGCTTAACATAACCTAAGGCTAATCCATCCATCCATTACCTATACCACTTATTCCTCAGGGTGATGGGGAAACCAGGGCTAATTCCAGCTGGCTTTGGGTGAGAGGTGGGGGACACCCTGGACAGGTCGCCAGTCTATCAGCATTATACCCGATGGATGGATGGATGGATGGATGGATATTGATATGCTGAAGCTTTCTGTATTGAAATGTTTATTTAAAATTTTTGGAAGGAGTTTCCAGCCTCCAGAAGGAGTCTTTCCACCACAGGAAGATCTTTTGGACAGACGACATTTGTGTCTTTTGTCTTCCTCTGTAACATTACAAGCTACATGTCTTACTGACTTTAAGAGTAAGTAAAAAACAAAGACTGCTCAAGGAATGTATCTGTCATAGGTCACAACAGGAACTAACTTGTTTTAAGGGCATTCCACAACATTAAATGTAGCTATAAATGGATAAAACATTATGGCATGTCATTCATTATTAAATTGACAGTTGTAATGGTTGGAATACTGCCGCGGTACAAGATGAATATTCCTTTCATGATGTGCTGTTATGGGAAAATAATCACCTAAGAGCAGTAACAGTAACTCCACAGTAACTTTGCGCCATAATTTGAATACTTTCCTATAACAGTACATCACTGTGCTCTATTCCTTGTATATGAAACTCTGAGCCTGAAGAACGCTGAGGATCATCAAGCTGTGTATCAATTGTTTGCTTGGAGAGCAGAGTATTTCTGACCCATCTCTATTTTTGAACATTTGCAGGGTCAGTGTCGTGTGAATATTGCAAATGCAATGCAGCTAAATCAAGCAAAAAGAAAGTTCTCTCATGAAATATTGATCCGCATCAATTGCTCACAGAGTTAGACAGAGTAATCAGTCGGCTTTTTCTTGTTTTGAAATCTGCTCCAATGAAAGCATTGATTGTCAGAGCTAACAAGATCTGGAGGCTTAAGACTGAATTGGAGCTTTTGAAATAAACTTTTCCCTTTTTCTTTGCTGAGCAGTGCAGATGCTGCCAGGACTCTGTGTGCTTCCACACAGCAGCACAGCTTTAATGAAATAGAAAGATGGAGGGAAAAAAAAGAAAGATGGCGGAAAAAAGAAAGCGCTCTCACCTGATTTCAGAGATATCCAGACGGCTGTAAACATGATTTCCTTCTGCACACATGGACTTTATGAATTAACATTATAAATATGTAATATATTCCAATCCTGAGAAGGTGTTACAATAACAGATCTTTAAAAAAAAAAAAAAAAAAAAAAAAACATGCTCGTTACTTCTTGTATGGTTTCCACCATGGTAGCCTGCCCTATAATAAAGAAATGCAGATACAGGAAAAAGAAATGTCTTCATGAAATATTTAGTGTGTGAAACGCTGCTAGTTAGCAACCCATGCATTGCAGAGATGAACAACTTCTACATAAGAGGTTACTAAGTGATGGACTGGAATGCTTATTGAAAAGCAAACCTAATTAAGCTTATTTTTATATACATATATCAGGTCTGCCCATTTTCACACTAATAAGGTGTGTCTGTGGTGAAGCCCAGCTGTCTCACTGCTTTCTCTTTGTGCCGCACCTTACTATCTGCTTTGTTTGTCAGTCTATTCAATGATTTTGGTAGGAGTTCACTTAAACTTGCTCTTTTGAAACTCAAAATGCAAACAAATACAGCCACTCCCTCAAGTTCCCTCACGTTAAAAAAAAAAGAGAGAGAGAGAGAGAGAAAAGGGGGACATCCTCAGAATACACATGCTGCCTTGGCTAGGTCAAGTGAATGCTTATGGAGGAAGGGGAACTTTCTGAATTGGCAGGGAACATAAAGTAACGACGTCTAGCCTTGTTTTTAGTATTTTCCCATCTCCAAAAAATGGAAATTGGAGGATGATCCGTATTATTATCCATCAGTGGCTTCACCTGGAGCAAAAAAAAAAAACAGCGTGACTGATAAAGGCATTTGATTTGCAGCTGAGATGATATGGTTTTATCTTTCAGGTAGTTTTGTTCCTTGTATTTATTGTTTTGGTTAACCGAGCTAACTCTGGGTAAAATAAAACCCTAAATTCTCTCTTGGCATCTCTGGGACTCTTATTCGTTTCTTCGGTTATAACAGTATACAGGTGGGTAGATACGCATCATTAAGTAAGTAAGTAAGTGTAAGCATGTAAAGTTAGTAAGAAAGGGAGGATGAAAAGAAGGAAGGGGGTATAAGAAGTAAAAGTAAGCTTTTGTAAAGGAAAAAATCAAGTAATATAAAAATAAGTAAGTAGGTAAAGAAATAAGTATAAAATCATGTTAGTGTAAGTATAAGCAAGTGAGTGTATAAGTAAGTAAATAAGTGTGTGTAAGTCTAAGTAAGTAAGCATGTAAGTAAGTAAATAAGTAAGTAAATACCTGTAAGCAAATATGTAAGTGTAAAGAAGTCAGTCAGTAAGTAAGAGTAAGTACATGTAAGTGTCAATAAGAAAATAAGTGTAAGCAAATAAGTAAGTGTAAATGAGTTAACTTGTGTGTGTGTGTGTGTGTGTGTGTGTGAGTGTGTGTGTGAGAGAGAGAGTAAATAAACATGTTATAAATAAGCAAGTGTATGTAGGTAAGTAAGTAAGTTTGCAAGTTAGCAAATAAGCAAGTAAATGAACGTAAATAAATAATTAAGTGTAAATGCTTTAGGTAAAGAAGTAAATAAGTTTAAAATGATGTAAGAGTATTGTACTGAAATCACACACACACACACACACACACACACCCACACACACACAATGTGCATTCAAACTTTCTCAAAAGCTATTGAATAAGCATATGTTTTGTTTATTATAAAGGATACATGGATGGAGGAAGTCTGAGGTCACAGCGACTGCAATCACTTTTATTAATTCTCGAGAAACAATCAGGAGTAACTGGGTAGAAAATCTTGAGGGTCAAAAAAAAAAATGTTCAGCAATCATACGCACAATGTCAGAACCGGTACGACTATTCAGGGCTTTATAAGCAAACAATACCACTCTGAACTAAACTGGAAGCCAATGAATGAAATCTATTCCCAAGGTAATACGATTCCTCTTTTTGTCCCACCTGACAGTAGTTAAGCAGCAGACCAGAGAAGAATGATTCATCTAAACATAAAATGTGTTAGAATAATCCAGACTGGATGAATAGAGTTGACGTTCATTTTTGATGACCTCCATTCCAAGTAACCGAGGCTTTGTATGTGCACTTTAATTTGGTGTGTCTGTCGTTCACCCTAGGTTACTGCAGTCCTTTTCATATGGTATTCCTAAGCTATTAGTTAGGGGTGCTTCAGCATTCTTGTAGTGTATTTAATGATGCACACTTTGACAATGATCCCGTGCCAGGTTATGACCAGAGCTGGTTATAAACAAGTAAGTAAGTAAGTAAATAATAAATAATAAATAAATAAATAAATAAAAAGACAGAACTGGATGATAACGTAGATGATGCATGTAATAATTCATATTGTACCATGTAATGGCTGTACAGTCTGTAAAGTCAAAACACACAAACACACATCCTAATTGTACTGAGCTAGGCCTATTAGGTCCCAATTTCAGGATTCCTTTTCTTTTCCTGTTTTTCAGGATAGCCCCAGGTTTGCACAGCCTTAGCATTTTTTACATTCCTGCTTTTCCACCTAATGGATTCAGTTCCTTCTTTGTTTTCTTCTACCCTTTCACTCTTTTTTTTTCCCTTCCTCTCCGATTCCTCTCCAGCTTGGCAGCCGTAGACCTACAAGATCAGCTCGGGCTGTCCCAGCCTTTCATCACAACACACGCTGACCCCGCCCATGGGAGGGGGTTCAGAGTAAACCCCGCCCCTCTCTCCCACAGAGGGAGAGGGAGAGAGAGAGATACTGGTGCTCGGTGAGCGCGAGCGCAGACAGAGACCGGCCGCACATCAACAGGAGACTCAGACTGTGCGCGCGCGCACACGCTTCCACACACATACATACACATACACGCACACGCGCGCTCACGCGCACACACACATATACGCGCGCGCGCGCTCGAAATAAGCACCAGAGCACTCAAGAAGCAGCAGAAGAAGAAGACAGAAACTCATTTCTACATAAAGAGGATTCAGCCAGGAGCGCACCGTGCCACGAGACGCAAGAAGTTCACGGCTGCCTGTCACTGCATCCCAGAGCCTCAGAGGTCACCTGCTCGTGCTCACCGCTGCCGAGATGATGGTGCTGACCCTGCTGCTGTTTTGGCACACTGTTCACGGTAAGCGCACCGGCTCGGGTTTATTTCACCGCTGTCCCGCGCGCCTCTGCACGGGAGCGCGCGCCGAAACTGACCGACTGATCGACTTGCTCATAACGGATGTGTGGCTGTTTGACCCGCTGTGCTTTATTCGCTCACACAAACACTCCTTGTGCATGATTAGAGAGTTTTATAGCCTGTCCTGCATTGTCTTCAGGATTGTTCTCTCTCTGCACACACACACACACACACACACACACACACACACACACACACACACTGATATGGGATACAGTTTGTAAAAAGAGCCCCATTTTTATTTTTAGCCCAGTTTCCAGTTCGGATTGAATGACTGGCTGTATTTTCTTGGCTTGTTTTGGCTTCCATGTGCATGATCCTCACTTCTGCTGGCTGCCATGTACAAGGCAAAGCTTTGCTTGTTTGTATGTGTATGCATGTGTGCATCCATAAGAAAGTTCCCCACCAACACAAGCACACATTAAGAGTGCTTCACTACTCATGCATTCATAGACATGATGCTGGATTAGTGTTGCATTTTGCTGCTGAATGTACCCAACACTTCACCACAGCTTACACACCGGTCCTTTGACCGGAGCTCCACAGTGGATCTCAGCCGGGAAGATGCCTGTGTCTGTTCTCGCCCGCTTCCCTCCCTTCACCGTCAGGTGGTTTTGTTTGGCACGGACTCCCGTTAAACCTCAGGGTCGTTCCCTCAGGGGAACGTGACTGACCAGAGCTCTCTGAAAGATCAGGAATCCCCTGGTGACTGTTTTCATTTGCGGTATAATTCACAATACAACCTGAAGCATCTGAGAAAACAAAACACGACCTTCTCTGTCGCATGAGTGACCACCAGATTGACAGATTTAATCATTTCTGAAGCAAAAATCTGAAGCCGAGCAGAGTTTTGACAGCTCTAGGCAGAGACATGTGACTTTCAAATCTTGCTTGCTCACTCTTTTCTTCCCTTTACGCCGTCTGTGCCTTCTGCTTGGATCTGAAAAGCTGCGATTTTTACATGGCACGCAACAAACGGAGCCGAACAGGCACCCTGGCGTGAATTTAATGATTTCCTTGTTTCATGATTTCTTAGCCAGTACACTACCTCTCATGTCGGCTCACTCATACAGATTGATACATAGCAGGAATTAGCTACGCACGTCATTAGAAATTGTTGATTTGATTGTTTGTCAGACTGGAGTCAAAGCATAATTATAACCAATTGACTAAGCTATTCATATTTTATAGTAAAAATATTAGTAATAAAGTTATACCCTAAGTATTTTATTCCTTTATTTTGGGCAGTTTGTTATTAGTTTGTTTATCAGAGGTTTGATTCTTCTAGATTTTCATAACCGAGTCCTTTTGCACATCTGCAATCTCGACAAGTGCTTAGGGATAATTCTGTGATATTTATATTCATTCATTTATTTATTTATTTATTTATTTATTTATCTATCTATCTATCTATCTAGCAGAACGATGTAGCTCGAGCTGATGATGGGAAGAGCTCGAAGTTTGATTGCATTCCTTGTTGATTTTATTCCTGTGTACTTTCGCACATCTCTAACCCTCAACAGGCTGCCAGATTTATGATCGAAGGTTAATTTCAGGATGTTTATTCAAGCTTATTTATTTACTTCTTTATTTATTTATTCGCCGAGGGCATCGAGGTGATAAGAGCTCGAAGTTTTCTCATGATTCTCACTGAGTTTATTAACTGTATACTTTCGCACTTTGCCTCATCCCTATAGCCTCGGGAGTCTGATACGTTTCTGGTCCGAGTTTATTAATTAATTAAATTATTCCTTTATTTATTCATCACAAGTGGATCGAGGTTATGCGAGGAGCTCAAAAGTTTGCTTAAGGCTGAGCACCGTGTACTTTTGGCCGTGCGTAATCGTGACAGACTGACAGCTTTATACTTTCAGAAAATTCAGAAAGGAGCAGTGAAAAGTTGAGCTTTCCATTCATTACATAATCTCAACAGGCTTCCAGGTTTATCATCAGGGTCAATAATAGGATATTTATTTATGCTTGGTGATGAGAAGAGCTCAAAGTCTGATTATAATCCTTCTATGTATTCATGCTGCACTCTCCTCTCAGCAGGCTGTAAGGTTTTAATTTTAGGATATTTATTTGCTCTCATAAATAAGCAGAACGGGGTGATATAAGTTCAGAATGTGTCATCGTTGTTAGTGTGTGTGGAAGTGATTACCAGCGACATTTAATATTGATTAATTGCCTCGACAGAGCTGAATCTCTCCAGCCGAATCTTTCTAGTCAGCTCAACTAATGATTCATCGGAAAGCAGTAGAGCTCAGGCTGTTAATTGAACCAAGAAAGATGACATCCGATATCGAACAACGTTTTCTACACACACTTTGTGCGATTTTTTTTTTTTTTTTTTTTTTGCTAGATGCGTGATTGGCTTGGTTCCTTGTCATGATCATCTCCGACGCAGGTTTTTCTCTCCGATTTTATGATGAACGGAGCCTAATGAGAGACGCTCGGCTCCGCCATTCAGCCCCGTGTGTTTGTTTTACAGTGTGGCAGGTACACAACGGATAATGACCCGCATCCGAACGGCCGCAATTCCCCAGGAGGATACGCGCCTCGCGGCTGAACAGTGTTATACAAATTATTGCTTTCATTTAAGGAGGCAATCCGCATCAGCAGGAAGAAAAGGAGGAATAGAGTGAGAATAATGGTGGGATTATGGAAGTGTTTGTGTGCGGGTGTGTTTTTCTGTCTTGGTGGGGACCAAATGGCTCCACAATGGTGGGAATATCAGACAGGTTGACCTTAGGGGGTCATTTACAAAATAGCAGCTTCGTAATATGTTTCCTTTTGCTTACTGGGGTTATGGATAGGGTCAGATGGAATGTCCTCACAAGGATAGGAAGACAAAGTGTGTGTGTGTGTGTGTGTGTGTGTGTGTGAGAGAGAGAGAGAGAGA
>JAQQZR010000037.1:4064817-4088012 GCA_030068235.1 Notoglanidium macrostoma | reverse complement strand
CACACACACACACACACACACACACACACACACACACACACACACACACACACACACACAGACTCACACACACACACCTGGTGGCGAGGAGTGACTGATGGTGAGCAGCGGGCCAGAAGCTCGCCGGATTGCTGAAGCACCGCAGGCGAGCCGTCTGTCCAAGGTCTCTCTATTTTTCTAGCGTCTCTGATTCATCCTTGTTTTTATACCTCCACAGCGTTCCCTTCATTCCTGATTTTCTCTACCTTTTTATTCCCTCCTTCTTACATAGTCTTGTTTCTCATTTCACAGGATAGAGGCCAAGGTCGCTTTCCACTCTTTCTCTCTCTCACACACACACACACACACACACACACACACATGCACACTTTGCTTTTCTTGCTATGCATTCTCTCACACGCAGAAGTGTGAAACGTCTCTCCACTAGGGGCAGTGCTGCACACATCTACCATCTCCCTCTCGCTGTCTCCCGCGCACTCGCTCTCTCCGCCGTTCTTTCTCCCTCTAAATCTTTCTCTGTCTACCACATCCCTGTCTCTCTCTTTCTCCCTCTCTCATTGCCCCGATCTCTGTTTCACTCTTTTCATTTTCCTTTCTGTCGCTTTCTCGCTCTCATGCTCTCTGTCTCATTTTCCATTGTTCTCATTCGTCTTCTTCTACTCTTTCATTCTTTCTTTCCCTTTTTACCTTGCTATCTCTCGGGCAGTTTCCTGTCTCGTTCTGTTTCTCTCTCTCTCTCTCTCTCTCTCTCTCTTGCTCTTCCTGTCTCTGGCTATTCTCCTGCCCACTCTCTTGTTCTTTTTCGCTCTCTCTTTCATTTGAATTCAAATTCAAATGTTGCTTTATTTGGCATGGCAGATATTAACATTTGTATTGCCAAAGCTTGGATACACATCAGAAAAATAGGAACCGAAATAAATAAATATATACAAATATATGTTGAAAAACAGGTGAAACACTAGTGATGAACTCCTAAAACACTGAGAATAAAACAGAATGTTAGGGTGTGTGTGTGAGTGAGTGTGTTTGGGCTTCTCCGATTCTCTCTCTCTCTCTCTCTCTCTCTCTCTCTCTCTCTCTCTCTCTCTCTCTCTCTCTCTCTCTCTCTCTCTCTCTCTCGCTCTCTCTCTCTCTCTCTCGCTCTGCTCTCACAGTGTAGCTGTAATTATCGCTCTTCCTGACATGGTGGCACGGGAACACTCTCCTCAAGCCACCGGACCTGTCACGATTAAACTAAATATTAGCATAAAGAATTCTTTTACTTACCCTTTAAATAGTCCATTTTTATAATACAGACACGCACATAATGAAGTGTTTGTGATGTCTTTAGCGATTCTGGTGCTAATTTGGTGCTTGCTGCTGCGTTTTCCTCATTCACGTAAGAAGCCAGTGGTTCGGTGCTGCACCGATGTCACATGGAGACATTGTTATTGTTAGCACAGTTACGCTGGCGCTTAATAAGAGAGAGAGGAAAAAAAAGCAGTCTCAAACATGGTCATGTTAGTTCCTAAGCGTTTTTAATATTATATTAAGGAAAGCTCCAACATAGGAGGACTCGAGAGCGCAAACACTGGACTCAAAGTTCCAGAAGCAGTGAAGCTGTTGTAGACGAGAGATTCGGGCCGGCTAGTTCATGAACTACGAGATGCCAAATATGAGTGTCCGTAACAGTGGTATTAGCATGAACTATGTAGCTTTGGAAACTGATCTGTTTTTGAGCAGAAGATATAGAAGAGGAAGTGAGCGAACTGGACCGACTAAAGCACCGCTGCATCACTCTCTGTAGTTAGAGATGACGCAAGGGCTAAATCCCTTAGCAGGTAGTCGAGAGGATCATGGTGGATTTTTCCTTAAGCATATCTATCATTGTCATTTTCAAATGAAGGATCTGGACATAGTGATACTTCAGGGGAAAAAAAATAAAATAAAAAATGTAACCATCGTTCCGTCTGATGAGCGCACCGTCGCCTGGTATAAACATTCCTAATGACATATCTGAGCTAGTGGGATAAAGATGATGTCCAAATAGCTCTATTAATTTCTTGTGGATGTGTCTCTCCACTGATTTGGTGTTAATTCTCTCTCCCGAGCGCGCTATCATTCTCACCCCTGCCTGCTCTGTCTTTCTCAGTCTCCCGTTCATTCTGTTCAACCCTTTTTTTTTTTTTTTTTTTTTCCTTTCCATCTGTGAACCTTCCGAATGCTTAGCTGAAGACTGAATCGCCCGCAACGGCTTGGTAATTAAAATGTCACTCAGTCGTATTGTGCGCACCCCAAAAGCGGAAGCTTCAAACGTCTCAATATTGTCAGCCTTTCTCGATTGGCACGGTGCGCTTTCTCTCCTCCTCGCCTTGTTGCCGTAAGTTAGCAAATAATTATTTAAGTCTTTTTCGAAGAATCCTATGAATATGGCGGATAATCCATAATCCAATTCCTTCTACGTATTTTCTACTGGATTACTGCACGATAATGCATCATTTCAAGCCTGTTCATGTGGAATCTGGGAGAGATGGGCAGGATTGCCGGCTTTATCCGGATTGATGCCCATTATCCCGGATTACACGTCTGCTGGGCGCAAAGTTAAGTAATTCAACCAGATGCCGTCGTGGTCATGGGGTCACTTGTAGCAGCCCTGTTTACTTCCTTCTGCTTATATCAGGACGGATGGAGATAAAGTGGTCGGGTAGTGACATGGCGGGAGCGATGGCCATCTCAGGACACAGCCAGGATTTTGGGACAGATTAAGACAGGGATTAATGACTTCCAAATTCTAGCCTAATACACAAGAATAGAAAGGAAGTCCTTTTTGCAGGACAGCTAGCTGGCTAAACACACCACCCAATACATCCGATGTGCTCCTTGCACAGCGAGACTCATTATGCAGAACGATTATAAAGTAAATCAGAGCATCACATTAGTGACGTATACAGTATGTAGGCTGAGTATGAACGCAATCTTTGCTAGAATTCAGTCATAATATACATAATATACACCCGTGTTAATTATTACATGACCCATAGAGTAGTGATACTCATCACACCAACACGAGTGACCGGAATAAACACAACTGTGCTGTGTGTTCAGCGTCCCATGTTAAAGTGTGTTGTGTTGTAATTACGGCCGGCCCAGCTTCAGCTGTCCAAACCATCCATGTTTCCTTGATAAAAAGGAGACCCAGTGCTGCTTTATTTTCCGCTTACAGAACAGAAATGTCTCAGAAGAGGTATGGCTCGGATGGAACGATTCCGCTAATATGCTTATGCTGTGCACATGTGCCACTTGTGTATGATGTCTGGTGTGAATTCGAGGTAAAGCTCCATAGTCTCATAGTAATTTTCTGAGCTGAGCTAACAGCGTAAAAACTGCAAAATAATCAGTTTGGATATTGTAGTCTGAGCAGTCGGGACGTTATTGCAGGGCGTAAATCACCCGGCGCCGCACGGCGAGCTGACTATAATGTTGTGTGTCCTCTGTAAAGCGGCGGTGAATGGGCTGACAGGATTGCTGAGACATATTTCATGCGTCAGGACTGTGAGAGGTTGAGGAATTGGGTTGCCAATCCGATAAGGACCAGAGAAGGTTTTACTGGAAGTTTCTGAGACACCAGAAAATTACACCTTACTTTTGTTCTCTCTCTGTTTCTTCCCACTTCATTCCTGCACCTGGCTGCTTTTCATGCTGAGGTTTTCAGGAAGGTCGGAGACTGGAGTGTGGATAAATTGCTCAATACCGTACAGATGTTTAGAGGTCCGGGTTTCGGACTGAAATTGGCCGCGTACCCTTGCAACAGTAATAACAGCGCAGAATGTAGATCAATTTATAAATGTTATCATTTTAACTTTAATCGATCTTTCCTAGCATTCAACATCTAATATCTAATATGTAAATACTTCAGCCTGAAGTATGATCTCTGGGACTGCCCTAGAACCCTGCATCAGCTTTTAGAACCGAAGAAGCCCTTCGGATGAGAGGAGAAACATCTTCAAGAAGCTAAAAACGAAGCACAGTCGCCTCCGACTCAAGAAGTTAAGAATCTGAACCTAGTTTAGGCTTTGAAAGGCTAAAATAGTTCTAACATCTAACTTTAGCCCAACTCTTGCTGAATATCGCCATCATTCCAATCGCACTCTAAAATACACTATAAATGACATTAGCCTTTTAGCCGCAGTAGCTCTAAAACCTCATTTACTTCCTCTGAATGCTAAGCTAACTTGCCGTCATTGTGGGTTTGTTAGCAAGCAAGCTAACGGATATAGCGTTCGTAGGTTCAGTACCCAAGCAAAGCTCTGGTTCTCTGCTATGCTAGCTCGGCTAATTAGCCGAGGGAAGGTGGGATTACTCTTCAGACAGAGTCAGATATACAAGTGCCCTCTCTCCTGCTCTACGGCTCTGTTTTCTGGCTAAGTGCCACGTTTCATTTGAAGGAAGCGAAGGAGCGTTTGACACAAGGTAGTGAGGCTCATGTCAGATGAAGCGCGGGATGTGGAAAAAAATGGTCCTGATTCCTTGACGGTCCCTGACGGCTCATCGAGGAGCACCTGGATTATCCAGGATTATCACACCCACCCACACACACACACACACACACAATCACGCATACTTTAAAACAACAGACTACTAGTGAAGCTGCACTGAATTAACCACTTCGCCTATAGATGTAGACATGCGTACATTTTCATCAATCATTTCTGCCGTGGTCACAGACAAACTTCTGGGAGAATTCATAAATCGATTATTTTTTAATTATTTGAAGCTACAGTGAACCTGTTGTATATTTTGTTCACAGTATGAAACCTCTATTGATTTGTTTTATACAGGCAAAAACGGCATACGGTTTTGTTGTTCACGATTTAAAGCAAAATGAAAAATTTTCTTCATTAAAATTTTGTTCGAAACATCGAATCTGACCGTGACAGGCGCGTATCACTGCAACCCCCTTTTTTATTTTATACTGTAGTTATGAACCTCTATTATAAGCCAAAATTCCATAAAAGCACATCTTCACTAAATTGTACCGCACCTTAGTGCAGATTTGTCATGCTTCCTCGAAATGATCTGTTCTACAGCCAATAATACCAGGCCACGTGGCATTAAGAGAAAGATTAGCCGCAGCCGTGTGGCAAGCATGTGACCCAAAAGCCATAATATTTTTTTTGTTCTTACAAATGATATCATGCGCTTTGAGGTGAAATAAATAAATAATGTAAAAATGCGGTGCTAAAAAGTGAACGTTTGCATGACCACGGAAACAAAAGCGTCTATTTTTATGAGCGTTAATAGCAGGATGCATGGTGGGAGATGAAGGGCTCAAAGAGTTCTAGCACACCTACGCGTCCCTCGCTGCGTGATTTTACAGTCCTGATCTGCTGCAGCTGCACTCACAGTGCTGGCTACCATTTCTGTCTGAGCCAATTGCGGTATTTTCCGCACCAGGAAATGCCAGACATCGTGCGATATGCAAAAAGAATGGCCTCATGCAGTCCGAACACTGTCATTCAGTTGAGATTTGATTTTCCTTTGAGCTACATCTGTAATATACAATATTCTGTCTTTCTACCTGTCTCTCTGTGTAGGCATGTCTATATTAATATCTTTTCTTTCTCGCATTCAAGTAGCTTGGCTTCAAGCGCAATTTAATACGGTGGTGGGACTTCATGCCAGTGTGGCAGCAAAAAAAAAATGCTAATGTGCTATCGGGAGCGGTTAAATGATTTGCTATCCTTTCAAGCGCTCTGGCAGGGGCTTTCGATCTGGCTAGCGTCCCAGGCGAATAGACACCGGTCATTGCTCAGTCCTCAGGGGACATTAGAGCAAATCAGCACATCGCGCAGGAGCTGCTGGCATGTTGCTTCTGGGCTTTGGCCACGTCCCAATTCCCAGCGGCCAGAACGTGCTCTCCTACACAGGAGCCTCTTCTTAAGCCAAATTGAATCAGCTTCGTGGAAAGGGTTAACTCTGCTTCTATAGCCCTGCATGCGCATTACTGGATATAGAATGGGAGGGGTAAGTGGCTCAGGAGGGGTCTCGTAAAACACTGATCATAAAGCCTGACTTCGAGATTGGATTAAGAGCAGAGTGCCCTCTCCTAAAAAGGAGTGCAGTTTATTAGAGCCTTATCTTAAGTGATAATGTTACCATGAAGGGCTGTGTAATGGCAGTAGAGTGGACTGTAGCCATATAAAAGATATGGGCCCGTGGCAGAAGGGGAGACAATGATAGGCTCTGAGTGCGGGAAGAAAGCACTTTTATTGCCAAGGAGAAGCAGATATGGAATCAGACGAAGCTGTGGCTTCTGCTATGGCGGGTCCTGAACTGATGATGGTGTCTCCACTTTGCGAATGGGGTCTCGAATTTTTACGCAGCGATAACTTGGTACAATCCTAATAAAAAAAAATCTAAATTGTCGCACAAATTTACGTATCTTGGCAAATGTTATAAGCCGAATGAGTGTGAAGTTAAAGGTGCCCTGTGTAGGATCTATTAGCAGAAATGGAATGTAGACATACTCCATAAGTATGTTTTTATTAGTGTATGATTATCTGTAACTAGGAATCGTTGTGTTTTTGTAAGCTATGAAGTGAGAATGAGCCCTTTGTGTCTACATGGGGAGCATGTCAAATTCAACGGAGCGGCTATGTTGCGCCGCTACGGTAGCCCAGAATGGACAAATCTCTACAAATGACAGCGTGAATGCACCGGAAGGACGAAACATAAGGAGAAAGGAAGACAAGGAAGAAAAAAGAATCAGTGTTTGCTGGTGCTGGCTGACAAGTTTGAGTACCCAAATTTTGAAAAATGGAAGATCATACTTAATATTTACCAATAGAGCGTGAATGTATGTAATCGGAAGTACGATACATGTTCATGTACATGCTTGGGATGGGAGGCGTAGGAGAGAGGCAGTCAGGTGGGTGCAATCAACTTAATCCTACAAAGTGGACTTTCAGATACTATGACTTGTCATTAAACCATGACACTGTATCAACTCTAGTTGCAAATAACACGTCCTGGTTCATAACACACTGAAACACAGACCTTTTTATAGATTGACCTCGTTGTAAGCTCCATGCAGAACAGAGCGTGGTCTGTATTTGTGCTTTTGAGAAAACACAAGTCGGTAAGCTTTGTGCTCTTTGGGAGCATTGGGAGAACAATGATGTGAAAAAGCTGAGTCAGACAGAAAGCCAAAATCCTTTGAAGAAAAGAAACAGAATCTGGGAATTTAGGGGAAAAGGATGTGAGAGAAAAAAGCTTTTTGAGGTACTTAAGCAAGCTAACAGCTACAGTTTTCCACAAACCCTCCGAGGGATTTTTTTTTTCCTTCCGTAGGCTATGTTATCTAATTGTGGTCTGGTTAGGTACATCAACTCACATAAAAAGGTAAACAGAGCTATCTTAACACAACGCCCGGGAAGAGACGAAATGGCAGAGGGATTGGCGAGACAAATTAAGGTTATCTGAAAACCGCCAAGGTAATCCTCACCATTGATGTCTGCGCGTCTGAAAGTGTGTGTGCGCCTGCAAATGGGAATGAGATTACGCCACTCATTCTTTGTATGCTAATTTTATTACCACATATTGTTTCCATATCTGACACGTAACAGCTTTAGCCTGTGGCTTAAAATGCCTTTTTCGTGGCGCGCCGGCTGTCTTTTATGTTATGACTTCTGCAAGCTAGGCTTTGCGGCAGGGATTGGGGGAAACAGTAATTCGTGTTGATATTTTGTGCCTTCTGCAGCACGCTGAAGTGCTCAGCCTTGCGTGGCCTGCTGATGCTGATGCTGCTGACAGTGAGGGCTTGCATGGGGCTGCACTGCGCTACGAGCGGAGCTGGCGCTAACGCAGCTGCTGATTAAAAATGCAGGAGGCCCACTCGATTTTAATCACAGTTACATATGACACAAGAGCTTCCCAGGTGTCAGCGCAACTCAAACCGAGGGCCTTTAACCCATGATGATGTTACGTAAGTCTGCGGATGTTAACGTGGTGAATTATTTAGGCATGCAAAAAAGCCAGTTTTCCAGAAGGATGTTAGTGACTCGGAGTGGAATGACGCAATCATGCTTTCTGTTAAAGCCTCCCTAGCGGTGGACATCCTCCATGTACAAAGGCTGATTCTTACCATTCATTTATTCTTGTTATGCCTCTTTGTTCCATGATATTGACACGACAATTCAAGTTCTCCTTTTCTTTCAGTGCCATAGCCTATAAATTGTTCTCCAGTTCAGGAGCACTAAAAGAAAACATGCTTCGTTTGCCAGAAAAACATAAGGGCAGCAGCTAATGAGGCTCAGTGTGTTTCATGACCTGCTTCCATGGCATCGCCTTACAAAGAAACTGGCCTTGCACCTCTCCTCTTCTCTGAATTTTGCTTGTCTATGCAGTCCTAATGCTGCAGCCTGGGATTAAAGTATCTGCCACAAAAGTGACTTTCAGGGCCCTTATGCCTCTTCTATTTGAAGGCTGGAAAACAACTGAGCTTTCATCTTGTGAACCAGTAACAAAGCCTGAAGACGCATTTACCAAGAGAGATGAGAGGCAGGCCTTGTAGTGATCCCTTTTAAAGAAAATCTGGCCCTTTTAAGACATCCTCTCTGGAAATGACATCTCCTTCATTGTACTTTCCATCACTTTATGAGCCTTGGTCTGCCTCTGTGCAGGCACAAATGGAAACCTGGACCAAAATGATGAGGTCCAATTAAAGGGGTAAGTGTCGAGTGGCTCAAGAGATGCACCCTGGGGCTTGTCCGCCATAATGACGGAGGATGATGAACAAGAACACGGTCAAGCTGTGAGTGGCAATTTTTTCATCATAAAGGTAAGAGGCATTGGGTAATGCTGTTATAAGAAGACACTTTTGATTAATCCAAAGCTTGCCTGGTGTCCATGGTGAGTTTTTAAGCTCGTTTCCTTATATTTAATATCCCTGTCAGTGCAGATGTATGTCCTTTAGTTCTCATCCAGGATAGCATGGTGGTCTTAGGTTTTAGATATGGTCACATGCAGCAGGAGTGTGTCTGCGGTTTCCACCCACAGGCGAGACAGAGACAGAGCACAGAGAAAAAGGCAAGATGTGAAGCTCTGAGAATGGTGGCGAGGGAAACTAAAAAAAAAAACTGAAAAAGAAAAGTGAAATATGGTAGGTCTGAATTAATGATGGCACTGAAGCAGTGGTAGGCCCAGTGGAGGCTTGAACCAGATTTCAACCTGAGTGGATTTTATCCCCTCGAGGTGAGTCGAGCACAGAACGTCAGCGCCATCACACGCCGTCTCTGAGCACGGGCCACGGGGACCTCCATCATCCCTTACCATTGCTCTTCCCCTCCCAAATTATATAGGACAGCTATCCATGTAGTGTGTGTATGTAGTGTACATTATTTATTTGTGCCTAAGAAGCAGCATGACAGTCCCTCATAAATTAGAGCGATAGACTGCTGTGAATAAATGGCCTGGTGAAAATCAGGGGAAAATTAACAGGAACAGGAGAGTTGGAAGGGGGGAAAGTTTGAGCTGGATGTGGCCTATTACTAAGGCAAATTACCCATTTTGAAAAAAAAGGCAGGAAATGTGTTATTATTTCCTCCATTATTTATAATAAAGGAAAGAAGGTGCAAAAAACTTGACTGTTAATGTTACTGCTTCCTGAATGCCAAATCCCTCCTCCACACTATAAACATTCTGAGAAAGGCTCCACTAATGTGTCTGCGGCTGAAGAAAGCCTATGAGCATATGTCAATAAAATGCCTAGACATGTGGAAGAGGCTGGAGGAGAGGAAGACGGGGGAGAGATCTCTGCTCAGGATGGGCTGTCACCCACGATCAGCTTGATGACCTCCTCAAAACTTCAACCCTTGCAAGTCAGAATAGGTTAAGAGACTTTGAGAAAGGCTTAGAAGGTCCTCCTCTGCCTCTTGTAAACTGGGTCTACTGACAGGTGTGAAGATTGTTATGTCTAATTAGGTGGAAGTGGAGCCGTGGGCCACATGGAATGGAGATCCGATGGCCAGACTTGTCAAATCAAAGGGGGGTCAAACTGCTAAGCTGCCAATGCAGGGCAGAAAGAATCAGTCAAAGATTTGGAAAAGCTACTGGGAGCCTCATATGCATCAAGTTTCTAATATCCATCTACTTGTTACGAATGACCTGCAAGCGAAGGTGTTTTCATTAAGAAGCTCAGGAGAACACGTGTACTGGCTCAGTGGTTTTTAATCCTAGCTCCTGGTAGCTCATTTGCTTGAAAAGGTTTTCTGTTTACCCTGCTCTGACCTATCTACCGCAGCTCATTAGGTAATCATCAAGGCCTTAATCAGGAGTCAGGGATCACCAGGGCTGGGAGTGAGAACCACAGGTTTACCACTGGAAGACTTTCCATCTACATGAGTACATGAAGATTGATAATCAGTATGCATGGTCATATATTTGTTGACTTTGAATTAAGAAGTGAATAAAATGAAATGAGGGTCATCTATTAAGATGATTGAAAGATATGTTAATAGCACAGAGTGATCCCTTCAACATACACCAATTATAGCAAGAACCTTTGGATTTAACATCCTTTAACATTCCCACATTTCAGAAACATGATATACTGCATAAGTATCACGTTACACTAAAATGAATGAAGAAGGAGGTGGGATATTGGAAATGAAAGGCAGAGAGGAGAACTGTGTGTGTGTGTGTGTGTGTGTGTGTGTGTGTGTGTGTGTGTGTGTTTGAGCAAATGTGCATTGAGACTCTGTGAAAGGTGCCACAGTGAGTTTGTCACAGCCAGTATAACCTTATGGACCGAGGGAGTGCCACGAAGAGAGAGAGAAAGAATATTTCCTAGGGCTTTGAGACAATGTCATACTGATTAAGTCACATGGAGTGACTGTGGCAGCACATGGAATAGGAAACCAAAAGGAAAAAGAGAAAAACAGCTGTACTGACACAGTAGAAAGGCAGGCATGAACTATTCGCCAACCCTGGGAGGCTCTCAAATCATTCCCATCACCTCCCTACCTTTATCTTTCCTTTTTCAAAGTTCATAACTGCTTGGCATTGAGGTTTCTGTCACAAAGGGGGAAGAGCTAGCTAATGGTCTTGTTGATCTCCAGGGGCTATAAGCAAATGTCTGTTCGGTTCAGCATAAGATGAGAAGAGAAACCAAATGTATCCCAGAGCCTTTTACTGAGAATGAATTTAGATCTCTTGATGGATATGGACTATACATTACAGGTATTAAACCTATTTGTACTTCTGTTCACATTGCTTATATCAGGGCTTGGCAGATAGTAGCTCAGGGCCAGTCCCGACCTGCTTAACAAGATTATTTGGCTTGTAAATGAAATGGGAAACTTCTAAAAGCTATGCATCAACGTTGTCGAGTATTCAAATATCATCTGTGCATATAGCATAAAGTAGGGCCTACTGTATATCATGTCCGTCTATTTGCATTGTGTAGCAAAGCAGCTTCGGATGAGTTGGGTTGATCCTTTGTAGAGTACCAGATCCAAAACAGAGAAAGCTAGGTAACCAACTTATGCGTCTATCCAAAAAATCGCATCAGTACTTCAATAAATAAACCTTGATTCAAAACCTTTTAATTGATTCTGTAAACTTCTTATTCCATTTATAAAGGCGCAATTTGTCGCATTGGGTCTTAATTTCTATACTGAACATGCTAACACATTGTAAACAGCTTCAGTCACTAAAATGGGTGAACTAGATGGTGAATGTTAATTGGGTTTTGTTATTGGTTGAAAAATTTTATTTTTGGTTTTGGGAATGAGTAGGCTGGTCAAAATTTCCTTGACTAGAAATACCAGATATGGTTTGAATCCTGTAAAATCATACGTTGTTTTAGTATCGTCACACCCTAAAATCGTTTTGATGTTTCCATACCTGTAAAAAAATACCGTTTTTCATAACAGTTCACCCCATTGCCAAACCTAATTGCTGAGTCCTGGTTTCTATGCTTTTGGTTACAGAAGCCAGGCTATCACTGTAGATCAGTCAAGCTAAACGATGAAGTTCATGAAAAACTTGGACAATAAAATAAATTACTGACCTCATATCGAGAAAGCTGAGCTGGTGGAGACTCTGTTGCCCTGGTGATTTTCATGCATATGGTGTCTGCAAAATGCTTATCTGTGCCTGAGACAGTGGTTTCGCTGTCTTTGGAAATGCAAGGAAGGGATAGGAATTAGACCACCCACGGAGATGTAAGAGCAGGGGTCGCCAATTATAGTCCAGAGATCCAGCACAGTTTGGTCACCAGTTAGTTAGCTAACATCATGTCTTAATGCAGGGAAATGACCAGAAATGAACTGTCCTGGTCTCTGGAATTCGATGACCAATACTGCATGAGAAAATGAGGTCTGTCTTGCACTTTTTGAACCACAGCCACCCAGTTGTCAAAAACTCACAGGTCAATAAGCCAATCTCAGTGGCAGACACTAAGTGATAATAATAGATAAAGCCTTGCCCTTTTTTTTTCCAGAGAAGTGAGTGAGTTGAATTAAGTGATTTTGCTGGAAAATGGGCTTGTGACTGAGGTGCAGTGCCCTCAAGCTAAGGCGGCTAGCCTACTCTGTCATGTGTTACTGTTCGAGACGGCAGCCAAAAAAGATTTACGAATTGCCTTTGGTGGACTTTTGGACTACACAGAGCTTGTTGTTCTTAAAAATAAGAGCCTTTCTGAGGAACACTGGAGCTTTGATGGCAACCGCTCAGCATCGTCACAAAGAGTGGCTTTTAAATGAGCCAGACTAGTGCGACTTTGATGGCAAATGCATGATTATGGCTTTCAACATTAGCGTGCTATAGTACGTCTGTTCGGGAACAGATTGGCCTTTAATATCTACACAACTTTTAATGTTTTACATGAGTCTGTTATTGAGGAGGAACTAAAAATTCAGTCCTCAGTAATAAAGACCGATATTAGGCACAAAGAATGATTAGGAGAATGAAAAAGCGCATGGCTATTTAGGTCAATGTTTTCAACGTTTTAATTAAGATTAAAGGCAGCATATGAAAGTATGACACTTTACAAAACAGTTCAGTAGTGTTAACTGTAATGGGCTCTGTGCTCATGCATTCAAACAGTGCTTGAAACTTTTTCATGGTTTTCAAAGTGCTACCCGATTAGAAGAAATCCTGTGCAGTTGGGATATGGCTTATCATTTTAAGCCAAAAATCTTCATGGAACAATTCTTGATGTAAGATTTTATGATTGTCAAGTCATCATTCTGAAACACTCATATAAACAAACACACATCTAATAAACAAACCATAAATATATGATTCATATTTGTATTCATTTGACCCGGAAGGATTATTAACCTGCTGCATTATGCACGTCAACTTTTATTAAGTGGATAAAATAAATTACACAAGTAACATACTCGTTTTTTTTTTCAGAATCAGGTACATGGAAACACTGAAGTGTGCTGTAAGGCTGCAATATAACTTTCTTGAACATTATTCAGTCACTTTGCAGTTAAATATTGCATACAGAGAAAATGAAGACATTAATCAGATGCTGTGAAGAGAAAACACTACAAAACAAATGTTGGGTAATGACATGACTTGACTTTTTGTCAACTGTACAATCATGATGTGCTAGCGAAGACGCGTTCTTAAAAATAATAATGACAATGGCTGAGTTGTCCCCCTACACTGGTCTGTATTAAAGCACTTAGTTAGCTATTTTATTAGATAGACCACTTTATACTTTATTACATTCTGTTAGCTACCTTTTTTTTTTTTTATTATTTTAGTCAGTTAGGTTGCCAGGCAACCAAAACATGGGATTGGGCAGCACAGGGTGTGCTGTACAGTGTATAAAGACAGATTACTGAACTAGACAGATTACTACCCAGAAAACAAAGCTGGAGGAGTATCAGGGGAAGGAGGGAGGTTGGGTTGGGGGATCAATACGAAATGCATTTTTCGTTTCGTACTGGTAAGCACCACTTAGGGGAGTGAAAACCAACCAAGACTTTATAGCCATACACACTAACACCTCCATATACAGAAATAGAATGTATAAAAGTCAGAAATGGTTGGTGTGTCTGTGAGCCAGAGTAATTTCTACCCCCACCAGAGACTCGACTGTTCCTAGCTGTGTCCCCTTAAGGGTCAGAGGCCTGTCAGATGGTGTGCGTGCCAGTGTGGAGATGCCAACGCCGGGGACGAGTGCATGTCTCTGTTCTTCAAGAGGCCTCTTCTGACAAGTCCCCTTGTGTTCCCCTGTCCCATTCATTGAAATGTTGGAAAAAGAAAAGAGCCTGGCATGATGATATAAGCTGCAGCATGTGTCAAATGCAAACTCCCATTCAGCGGTCAAGGATCAAGGTCGAGGCTACTATATCTTTGGGCTTGTCTGCCCAGGCAGTCCTATAGTGGTGACACAGGAGGCTGGAAAAGTGGCACTGAATATGTCTTTGTGTGAGAACGTGTAAAAAGTGTGACAGTATCTGACTATATGTGGCTGACTGATCCGGGTTTTTGATTCAATGTCTGATGTAAAATTCAAACTAGTGGCACGATTGTATCACCAGAGCATTAAGTCCTTTTTATCAATGGCCTTCACAATATTAACAGTAATTGGTAAGCTTTAAGGTCTGGCCACAAAGCTGTATATGACATAAGGTTGTTCCGGATTAAATTTTTCCCGTTATGACAACCTTGTAGCCACAGAAACAGCTTTCCAAGGCAGACATTTTAATGACTTGAAGTATAGTTGTCATCTTGAGGAACACGTCCATGTCCGAATAATTATTTCACGGTGCTACATTTGGCTTCTTGTTCACCCGTTTTTTTATTCGCAATTTTCCATTCCAGCGTAACAGGTCCTGTAGTTACTTTCTCATGCCTGAAGATGACACCTGGAGCCATTCTAAAACCACTTATATGAGGCTTTAAATGCCCTTTCATTAAAGTGGGAAAGGACTGCTTATTCCTTATAATGATACCATTATCTCCTTATTCACGAACTATCTCACAAACAGTGTCCAGTTTCAGTGTCCAGTTTGACCTGAAATTGTCAAAACGGATCTGTGCCGCAGTGCCCAGTGCATGTAAATTGATTCCCACTGCATGGTTGTACTGAGTAGTGTGCACACTTGTCATACGTTAAAGTTGTTCTGCTTCCCATACAAAGGCAAAAAGAACCACTGGAGTAAGGAACGGGATCCGTGGTCCGATCATATAATGTGAATAACCACGGAACTGTGACTTTATAACCACCCGAATGTGACAGCCCAGTGATCAGATCTTTACAATGAAATTGCTAGCATTTGACCACTGGCTTTTTGATCAGTAACCCTGACCAGGATAAAGAGGTGACCTAAGATGTATGAATCATTTTTGGCTTTAGTAGATAGGGATTTATTACTGTTTTGGCTTTCTCATAGCATTACTCCGTTCAGCCACGTGATGTTTTGTTCACAGACTACAGTCATAGACTGATATTTTCTATATATATATATGTGGTCTTATAATTTGCGGGGAAATATTTTGGGTGAGACCCAAATAAACATTTTCATTGCTCAGATAAAAGTTAGAAGCAATAGTTTTGTAGCGCTTGTGCTAAGGCAGCAAACATGACATGGCCTAATTGGACTAAGATGGAAATTGTGTAAATTTGACAACTTTTTATCCTTGACATTAAAGTCAGACTTGAGTGTTTCAACACTAAATGCGGTCTAAGGACAAATATTGTTGTTTCTTTCACATTTCATTTAGGTGTATGTTTATTTTTACTAGCATTGCCTGAGGATATGCAGTAATAAAATCTTGGCTTCGAGCGTTGCCATACAGAAAGCTTGGTCTTGCAATGGTGCCTGATGGTAAGTGTTCAGAACAGAAACTCGTTAGCTGGTTCAAGGAATCTATATTGATTGTGCTTGTGTGGCACCCCATGATGCTAATGGGAATTCTTGTGTTTACTAGACTGTGGCTGGGAGGAGGATAGCAGGTCATTGAAAAGAACAACTCAATGATCCCATAGATTACTTGTTCTCAGCATTGTTAAACGACCTAGGAATATAGCATGAAGGAATAAGGTGTGATGTTGCTATTCATGTTGGTGTTGAAATGACTATCGTTATGCACAGAAAATGTCTATCCATCCATCTATCCATCCTTTATCTATACCACTTATCATTCTGGGTCATGGAGAAGCTGGAGCCAATCACAGCTGACTTCAGGTCAGAGGCAGGGTCCAGAAATGTAGATGCAGGCCAACTTTTGTGAGGAACTTCTCTTTTCTTCTCTGTGACATCGGATAGCTGGAATATAAATCATTAGTCTTCAACATCTGTTCACTTTAAAGTTAAACAGCACTATTTGTGTTGCAATGACATTTGGTTTGAGCGTTACAGCTCCCAGGACAGTCTTTAGTTCCAGCGAAGTAGAACTGTGTCAGGACCCGGCATGGCAGGACTGCACATCCAGCTCAATAAAGGTATCTGTATTGATCATTTTAAGATCGACATGCGTAGATTTGTTCCAATCAGTCAGAGCAATGCTAGTGGGCAGCGATGAAGCTTCACTGACTCATGGCGTCTGGATACACATCATCGTCTTCGCTCTGCTGTTGCACAGGTGTCAGATCATCCAGGATTTATTACCATCCTCCACCAAACCCTCATCCCCGTCAGTCTGCTGTTCTGACCCCGGTTAATCACAAACTGGCAATCGCTTGTGTGCGCACACATACACACTCTGAGATATGTTTATCCATTATATGCAGATGCCTGTCATCTTGTCATGGTGATAGCATAGCCATCAATCAAAGTCGTGGCGCTCTGCCCATTCTGGTCTGTTTTTAGGTCATCACTAAAATGTTCATGCAGTTCCTTCACTGAGTGTTATTATTTGTTTGGGAATCAATTTTCTTGTCCTCTTGTCATATTTATCAAACAGCCCGTATGTCCCTTCATCTTCTCCAAGGGTTAGGATTTTTTTTCTTTTTCTTCCTGATTGGCACCAACAGAACAAAAAATGAATTTGATCGTGAAACGTCAGAGAAACTGTGAGGCTTGCGTCTCTCAAACAGCACAGAGCCATCTTTGATTATTGCAGCCCACTTATGATCTCCAGTCATGAAGATTTCTGTATTGCTTCATACAGAGAGAAGGGTTTTAAGGCCCTGCTGGTTGTACACACCATCCAGCACGTGGCCATTAGCCATCTGTTGTGTTGCTTGAGTCGCGCGCTGTCCAGCGGATTAAAATGTGTGCCTGTGTGTGTGCATGTGTGTGTCCTCTACCTTATGACTTAACCTCAGATTTTAAATGTAGCACTCAGATTAGTGGAGCCCATATAAAACCAAGACTGGGATGTTTTAACAGGAGATCCCTCCATGACCTGGTTTTAGGGTGCAAAATCACAAGCGAGTGGATGTAGATACGTGAACGCTAATGTCATCTCCTCTTTACAGAAACAACCAGGGATTTAAGGACATTAATGTAGAAAGCTTGGCCATTTTTCAAACAAGGATTGAGTGGTATGCTGCATAATCCCCAGTTGAACATGGAACATTATTTAGAAAAACTAATAAACTCGAAGAACAAGGGCACTCCCCTGAGGTCCTCTTGAATTTAAGAGAACCTGTGAACACTTGATTTCCTTTCGGAAGCGCATGCATGCTTGACCTGCATTACGAATGACAGCTTGATTCTAGTAGAGCTGAATAATCTATAAGGAAAAGTAGATCATAATATGTTTGGCGGAATTGTGTGACTTGTTGGGGTACATTATTGGAACGAGGCTTGATTTAGTGTTGTAGATGAGTTGGCCGTCCCAGGAAAATGAACCAGGATGACAGGAGATCAATGACAGAGCAGCAGGATAATCACGGCCAAATCACCACCATCTGCCCTTAATCTCCTGTGCTTGATGCCAATCCCCTAATCCCTTCAATCTGCGGCACTCACTTTGGGGCTGCGGTAATCCACACATCCACGCAACACCGTCCTATTATTGATGTGCCCTACCTCCAACGCCACTCCACCAAAGTCTACATCCTGTAGACCAGCACCACTTTTAGTACCTCTAACGCTTTAAACAAAACATTGTTGAGTCAATCATAGTGCCTTGAATGTGCAGGATTTTAGGGCCATTGGACATTAAATGGAAGACGCTATTTCAGCACCGGTGTGGTGATATAAGATACAATTCTAAAAATGAGTGAGTAAGATTTGATGTTAAAGGTTGGGTTATTGTACGTGTGGACATAGAAGATACAACATGTGCTTTTCCACCATTTTCTTTCCATCTGCCAAAAACAAGCCAGACGGTGGACTGGCTATGCTAAACTGCCCCTAGGTGTGAATGTGTGAATGTGTGTGTGTGTGCGCATGGGGCTCTGAGATAGATTGTCGTCTCATCCAACTTGTATTCCGTCCTTGCACCCAGTGTTCCTAGAACAAGGTGTGACCCTACCCAGGACAACATGCTTACTGAAGATGAATGAATGAATGTTACATTTTAAAAGGGATCCTGAAATGATGGATGATACTAGCAAAGTGCTAGTCATAAGGCTTTGTTTGTTGCTAATATATTGTAAGACAGTACAAGATTGATGAAGTAGAAACTCCATAAGCCGTGCATTAATTATCCATTGTCTAAACGGCAGTGCAGTAAGAATTCATTCTATCCAAGGACCCTGGTATACACAACAAGGGCTGTACTATTAATCTCTAAGGGGAACAGAACTCTTTTTTTTCTCCATAGTGCTTTCTCAAAACCTAACAAGGTGAAGGGCATCGGTACACTGATGGGTCAGGCAGAATGAGAAGTCCACAGCAGAAAAATGCTGTGAGACAGTAGCCTGATGAATCCAATCTGCTCCATGTATCCCCACTCCTTTTGTTATTACCCAGAGCGTGGGTGTGACCGTGTGTAAGGTCACTGACCAGTTCCAACTGCCTTGTTTCTGCCAACACATGCACACACACTTACACACATACACACATACATTGCAGGATTGAGCATTGAGGGCGTCAAGGTTACAGGGCAGGCTTCTAAATCTTTATAAAAATGGAGCAAGAAGGAATTTTCCAAACTGCCCATTGTGGCGAGGTTCAGAAAGATCGGACAAATGATTTGTAATTTCAGGAAGGACAAAAAAAAAAATCAATCAAACAAACAAACAAACAAAAAAATCACTGGTTTCCTCCCCGTTCTTGCTACTTCCATGACTTTTTTCCAAAACAGGAATCTGGTGTTACTCCCATTTTTGGTCTTCTTGATTCCAAAGTAAATGTATCTGCGCGGATTCGGTTTCTCGTACCGCATGGCGCGTGTTTACTCCTGACTTTTTTTTTTCCACTCTTGCTTCTTAGACTTGCCTCCTGAGGCCCAGAGGCAGTTTGACAGTCGGTATAGGTCAGAGCTCCAGAGCTTTCCGTAGCTAAGTGACTCACAGGTGTTTTCCATGTGCCCTTATCTTCCTCTGGGTGGGATAAACTCATCAGTGACAGCTTGTTTATTAGTTTGCGAAAGCTAGCTATTGGGGGAACAATCCCAAAGTGTCAAGCTGCAATTGGTACGTTTGGTGAAAAAGTGGGTCTGTTTACATGGAAAAGCACCAAACCCACATTAAACCATGCCGGTGGCTCAGTCACGCTTTGATCTGTTTTGAAACTAGTGACCCGTCTTTTGTGAAGATTGATAGCATCATGAATTCCACTATGCTTTTCCCAGACCTAGGTTGAATCTACCAAGAGCGTACTATATTTACATCCTAGATACACATACACCCAAATCAAATAGTTTTGCAGTGGCCGGATTTGAACCATGAGCAATATAAAGGAGCTTAAAATATTCCGTATGGAGGAGTAGGCAAGATTCTTATATGAGTGTTCTCTAACCTTGGTTGACATTACAGAAAGTGCCTGTGTTGTTTATCTTTTCAGGGAAATAACGTTAAATTTTACTCCCTCACTCTCACTTGCTTCCGGTAACTTTTTTATCTCAGTCCGGCTCATGGTGGATCCAGAGCCTATCCCAGGAAAACAGGTGAGACAGGAATACACCTTGGATGGGATGCAAGTCCGTCATACTTGCTACACACACACACTTACACTTATGGACAATTAAGCATAGCTAATTCAGCATGTATTTGTGAGGAAACCAAAAAAACCTGGAGGAAACCTATGTGAGGAACATGGATAACTCCACACAGACTGTAACCTCAGCTCAGGATCAAACCTGGAACTCTGGAGCTGTGAGGTAGCAACATGCCACCATGCTGCCCGCTGAATGTCTCCAAACAGAGCTTCACAGAAAACATTACACTTCTTCAAATGATCGCTCGTTACATGTATTGCTCGTTTTTGCAAAGTGTGCTAATCGTTCTTAAATTGATTCTGCTTGCCAAGTCTGCTGATAGAGATGATAGAGGTTAATGATATTCCTATCTAATAGGCTTTAATTTTGGACCAAAATTTTCCAGTACATCAAAAGTTAATCCAAACTGACTGCTTTTATCTGATGTAATAAATATTAGAATTTCTCTAATTGCTTCTATCAAGGTCAATGGCAGGATGCTTTTTGGTTTTAGCACTTATTTTTAAATTGATTGTGCACAGACAGAAAATAAACATTGTTTCTCTCTCTCTCTCTCTCTCAATCTTCGTCTTCTTCTTCTTCTTCTTATTATTATTATTACTATAGCTATCTGTAGGACATGAATGTGTTTCACATGTCAACTGTCCTAGTTTACATCTTAAAGAGATTTGAAAATAATTTCAGATTGATTTTCAGATTTATTATTTATGCCCTCAGGGTTCTTTGATGACATAGGTCATTCTCATCTACTAGATCAAGAAATAGACTACATCAAGAAAACTTTGGCACCTAAACCAACCCCAAGAACATTTACCACGGGCAATAACATATCGTTCTGAATTCTATATCAGCTTTAAAAATCCTGGCCTTGATTCATAAAACATGCCATCACCTTGTTTTCAATATTTTGCTAGGGGTATTTTATTCATTTATTTTTTAATTCTGTTGTTTTCCAATACTTGGACTGACACATCCAAGAAAGAAGTGAAAAGTTGTAAAAAGTTGTAAATATGCAGAGAAGTTCATGTCTTAGCAAAAACAACTGGGCTTGCATTGCTTTCATCCCTCTGCACTTGTAACTGCTGACAGTAATGGAGTCGGGTGCTTCCGCACTTCAAGAAGCCCTTCAAATGCAAGTAAATGCAGCCCAAGAGCATTGAACATAAAGTGGGATTAAGCAAGGAGAAAAATACAATTTATTTACAGCTGCCGTTTCCCTCTATCCTCCCTCTTCCTGAGAGCGAGTGAGTCTGTAGAGGAGGGCAGGCGCTGGCTTTAAGGACCTGAGCCGAGACTCGCACTACTTTTTTTACGCGCTTCGGTCTCATTAGCTGGAGAAGAAATGGACATGGGGACACTGTGGACAGGTTCATGTCCCGTCCTCATTCATAATGCCAGAATCAGAAGCCGGGAGCACCTGGAGCAAATTTGGATTGTGTCCTATTTAATTCTGGCGCCCTCTTTGTGTTGGGTTTTATTTTGGGTTTGAGATTTGCTGCTTTTAATTAATCATGCTTTTTTGGAACATTTTCCCAGATGTCTCTTGCTCCTTCATGGTGCTATTTAGAGCAGCGCTGAGCTGTATAAGCGACTCCGAATCCAACCATACCATTAAGGATATTATTACTTAAAAATGGACAAAAAAGAAACGGCCGCGATGGATGGTTAGAATTCCCAGTGTCGATTTGTAGAGATGAGATCATCAGTGAAAGTTCATGGTTGCTGTTAACAGACAGACATGATGATGGTGATGATGATGATGACGACACTGGGATTATGACAACGCCTTTGGTGCCGCCCATGTTGGACGCCAACTTAATGAGGAAGCTCAGACGTACTTTACTGTTATACATACCTTTTTTCAGACTTGCTGGATTAATAATGGCTCATGGTTGGGAGCTCAGCACCTTGGTGTAGGATCAGGAAGGGAGTGGATGAGTGTACTGTAAGTGATAATGCCTCTGCTAAATGTATTAGTTTTGGTGTTGATACCTAATGCAGATGCTAGTGGAGCATTAAGGAGGTGAGAGAGTGTGTGAAAAGGAGATCCAGAGTGCAACTGAGACCCTGTGATTAATGGTTAATGCAGTTTTTTTTCTTCTCCTTGAAGAACTTCTATAAGGGTTCTTGAGTGGAACCAATATAGAGAGCAACAAATAAAATTTACACTTCTAAAACAGTCCAGATGGATGCGTTAGAGCACCGTCCTGTCCTCAAAACAAAGACTTTGTTCATTCAGGTCACCGGATGAGAATTTGCTGAAAGTTGTCCTTCAAATGCCACAAATAAGGGAAGAGAAGCAGTTCTTTCTTGCGTTTCTTCTTTTATTTGCGGCATTTAAAGTTAAACTTTGAGAAAATTCTCATTCAGTCCAAACCTGCTGGAGCAAGCAATCAGCTCAGTGACGTAAGTAGGTCTTTACTGCACCATTGGGAAGCATGTGAATTAGGGATAAAAGTGGGAGCTTAGTCTGAGCGCAGACGGCATCTCAGTACGCTCTTTGATCCGACATCACGTCCTGCACTGTGATAATGGTGGATCTGCCTATAGCTTGAAAAAAGACATATCTGAGTGAATAGACTGGAAAAAAAAATAAAGTTTTTGTTTGGTCCAGGTTCTTATGATTTTAACTTATAGTCAGGGCTGGCTGGTATAAATGGACTAGGAGGGCTGAATCTTCTCTAATTCATGTCTAAACAATCCTTTAAATAAGGCTCAACTTTTGGCATCCTTATCTTATTTACTGTTAACAAATGGCTTAAAGTGGATTGTACTTTGTTTGTGGATTCATGAGCAATAGCACTACCAGCCATGCTCTAGGCAGGTTTGAAGGAGAGGCTGGTGCTGATTTCTTTCTAACCCGGACTTTACATTGAGTAGTGTCTTTGTTGGGGATAATATATTTCTGCCCACTTTATTAACACATCCCCATTATGGAGCAGTGAACTTTGATAAGAAGATCTGTATTTAGAAAGCTGCAAAACCCAACAGGTTTTCTAACGTGTGATAACTTGTCGCATTCAGTAATAATAAAACGTCACATGGTACGACTACTTGAATGGATGCTACCGGACTACATTTTCGCCCAGAGTGTCTTGTGTCTTAAGCTCGAACCCTGAGCTCAAATCATCCAG
>JAQQZR010000037.1:4044119-4057454 GCA_030068235.1 Notoglanidium macrostoma | reverse complement strand
CACACACACACACACACATACCCTCTCTATCACACACACACACACATACACTCTCTCTCACACACACACACACACACACATACCCTCTCTCTCACACACACATAACCTCTCTATGACACACACACACACATACCCTCTCTCTCTCACACACACATACCCTCTCTATCACACACACACATACCCTCTCTATCACACACACACATGCTCTCTCTCTCTCACACACACACACACACACACACACACACACACACATTCTGAAGGAGAGTGTTGTGTACTGTTTTGTTCAGAGCGCAAATGGAATCATACCTTAACACCAAAAAAAACGTGGTTAAAAAAGCAGAAGCATGCTCGTACCTAAGTGGAACTTGTTTCCTGGCCCTTAAAAGCTTTGCTATTTCTCGCACTGTGCGAATCACGGTTCCACGTGTGACCTGCACGCACACACACACACACACACACACACACACACACAAAAAGCTTTGCCGCTTCTCTGGGTTGAGTGTTTGCTGAGCAGTAGAGCGCTGACTCACTGGATGATTCGTCATCGTTAACCTCGTCAGTATGTGCAATTAGATAACAAGGATTTATACTTTGATCCGATTCTCCCATCTTAAGTCATATCAAGCTTTTAATTCTCCATCAGCTCTGCTTTCCTCTGCTCTATCTGATAGCTGATAATGTTTAGTATGCTTATTTTATCTCGCTCTGCCTGTCTCTGTATCTCTGTCTTTCTTTTATTCTCCGCACACATTAATCTGAGGCAGGTTGCATGAAATTAGGAATCGATGTCTTTAGTGCTTGGTTAACCCTATTCAGGTCTATTTGTGTGTGTGTGTGTGTGTGTGTATGTATTAATTCACTGAAATCAAGTGATTTAGCCTTGCAAGATATTGCAGTCACACTGGGATTCGCTTCATTTCCTGGAGATCTGTTTCCCTGACTGGATGATTACTCCAGACACACCCCAGAATTTGGATATTGTTCACAGCATTAAGAAAAATTGACCTCGAATGGAAAGCCATCGGATGACAGTGAATTTTTTTTAAAATATGGGACCATAGAATGCAAAACTAGAGCCTTTACATTTTGCATGAGACAGCCAAGGTGATTAATATGTAATTCTTTCATCATAGCGATGTAAAATTAAAACACTCGGTTGGTTCTGATTGGTCAGAAGTTGCTTATACGGGGCATTGTTCCCTTGAGGCTCCGTGTAATCGCTGACAAATAATATGTGGCTTATTTAACAATAGAAAAACTATTGTCGAGATGGTAAAGTTGTCAGCGAGGAGATATTTATTTAACATTTATGGAAGGAGTCTCTGCAGTCAGTGTTTTGTAACGTCTTGTCAAGTGTAGTTAGAAATGTTTGGAAAGGCACAATGTGTATTTATTCGATCTTTATTAACGAAACTGTCGTAACGTGCTGCAGTTGTGATGCGCTGTTAGGAAGATTAGGAAAAATATGAAAATGCAGGGTATCACACCAACTACGTAGTCCTGTCTTTAGCAATCAGAACAAGCACAGGTTTGTGATTGGTTACTTTCATTTTTCTAACCAGCTTGAGTTCCGTTTTATTGTATTTATTTATTTATTTACTTTAAATGAATAGAAATTGTTCAAATTTACTGCTCAGTGAACCGCCGGCCACAATTTAATCTGCATATTTCATTTCTATTCCATATGCCTAATGTAACGTGGAAGCCTGCCATATCCCGTCTTATTTGAAAACAAATTTGCAAATTGAGCTGAGTTTGTAGATTATCATCACATGATCAATATCTATCACATATAAATCCAGCGCTATGAATATTACATATCCAAATCTAGCTCTAAGTGACTGAATGAAGTTTGTTCAGTCGGCCCCTAATCTATAACCTTTACTCATCCGTGCCTCCTCTGTTTGCAGTCAGAGACTCTTGTGCGCTGTACTTATTTTATTCCGCAAATGCAAAAGGGCAGAACATGCTTTCCTCGCCATGCTCCCACTTCAAAGAGCGAGGCACGAGCGGCGAAATGGGAGTATAAATGGAGCCTTTGAAATGGCCCTGAGGGAGACAAGAAACGTGAAGGGAAAAGAAGAGAAAGGGGAGCGAGGCTTTTCTGGAAGATTTGGCATGAGAAATGTGGACAAGGCTAAAGATAAAGGCATCTCACCCCTTTCAGAGGAAAGAGCCGCCCTAATGAACAGCCCACTCTGCAAGTCTCTCTCTGTGTGTGTGTGTGTGTGTGTGTGTGTGTGTGTGTTTAACAGCTTTAATAGAAGTGAGCAATTAACTGGTAGACGTAACTGTGAACATATCACCTTTCCACATAGTCCCTCATATACATACATACATATACACACACTATACATTGTAGTATATAAACAATGAACAATATACACATAATCTGTAACCACAGCTGTAACCAGCTCTGACCTTTCGAGGCATGGACTCCACAAGACCTCTGAAGGTATGCCGTGGTATCTAAGATGTTGGCGGCAGATCCTTTAAGTCCTGTAAGTTGTCAGGCGGGACCTCCGTAGATGGGACTTGTTTGTCCGGCACATCCCACAGACGCTCAGTTGGATTGAGATCTGTAGGATTTGTCAACACCTTGAACTCTTTTGTCATGTTCCTCAAACCATCCTTGAGTAATGACATCATAGCGTGCATTTTTTTTTGTCATACCCTTTTCAGCAATCTGTACTACAGTAGCTCTGCCATGGGATCGTACCAGACGGGCTAGCTTTCTTTCTCTATGCACATCTTTTAGCCTTGGTTGTACATCACCCTGTCGCTGGACCACCTTAACTAGGTACTGGCCACTTAACCTGCTGCTAACCCAGAAGACCTGCCGTTTCGGAACACATCGACTTCTAAAATATCCGTCCTCTTGACAGGCACTGTTGTAATAAGATGTTATTCACGTCACCTGTCAGTGGTTTTAAGCCTGAATGTCTTTAATGCTCTAAATATCCATATCTGCAAGTGAAACCCTGACCAGGCACTTACTAAGGATGAATGAGCGCGTGTGCCATCCGAAAAGCACAGCCAATTTTATTCTCCTGACCACCCAGTCACGAATGACCGTGGCATCATCGGGATTCAAGCGATACGATAATGTGATGCTAAGCGTGCGCTACCAATTACTGCTTCCAATTGCGGTACTGTGCGAATCCCAGAACATATCCCGTTGTTCTAGCAGAGTGCATGGAGAGGAAGGAGTCGCGCACAACATTTGTGCTGCACTTGCTTAAAAAAATATGAGCACATGTTGAATTTGAGACACCACTTTCAGCTGTAATTATCCCAGCACCTCGACATCCAGTTGCTCAACTAGTAGAGAGACGCATCAGATGACAGCTCCTCAGGCACTTTCTAAGTGTACTAAATACAGTAGAGACAGCACAAAGTATGATGTCTTACAGTACAGCAGAGAAGCCAGCATTTAAAGCAATATTACGAGCCTGCGCTGCAATTCTCCGAGCCTTAGAACAGACACGCGCGTGGACTGACTCAATTTAAAGCAATAGTTTTGCCTTAATGAAACTTAAACCTTTTTCTTCAGAATGTTGATCAAGACAAATAGCCCTTAAAGAAAGAAAGTCCAGGATGCCTTGCAGCCATACAGCACGTTTGTGTCGTGATATGGCTTTTTATCCATTTATAGCTACATTTCGTATTGTGGAAGAAGTTAGCGCCTCACAAAACTTGCTAAGCTGATGAAAAAAAACAAAACAATCTTTTTTTAATTTTAGGACATGTAATGAATTATGGTTTTTAACTTTGCTATTGTATTTTTTATTATTATTATTATTATTATTTTGAAGGAGTGTTCATATGCTATGAGCAGTACAGCTCTAACTGTGAGTGTATTCCAGGACTCCTGAGTGTGTGTGTGTGTGTGTGTGTGTGTTCGAGTATAGAAAAAGTACAGAGAGGGTTAACTGGCTAAAATAGCCACACACTCTTCTTCCCAGCCTGTCTGAGCCCACGTGAAGAGCTGCTTCTGAATTAATCTGCGGCACGGACGCCGATAATCAACCTCATTCTTTTATTAAGGTGGAGAAGATAAGAGCTGCAGTCTACGTCTGATTAAGGCACTCATCAAGGCCACAGGCAGAGGGAGACAACAGGAGGCGAGCAGTTCACTAGGAGGCTTAGACGGGCTATCGTATACAAAAGAATATCTCCGTTTCCTTTTATCTGACTTCATGGCTTCTATTAGAGTCTGAAGAAAAAGGATACGTTTGATAAGATTCATGTCTTTAGCAGACGGACTGCCTTTGTCACTTTGCAACGTGCGATTTGTCTGTTTGCCGTGTGTTCGAACTCAAACCCACGAGGTCGTAGTGACCGGCACGGAGACGTCACAGAGGGTTACGTGCTACGTATGATCAGCGTCTTCAGTTTGTCCTCCATTCCGACTTTGATCGGATCTTTCAATTCAAATTCATTCAACGTCTTCGCGATGTGTAAGCCCTTAAATATATTTTGAGCCGGCGTCACACTGACCATGTCCCAGTCCGTCACGCTGTAAAATCACTGCTCAGTTGAAAGATCAGCGGCAAGCAGGCAGGATCCGAGTCAAACCAATTTGAACTTTGAGTTGAGCGTTACGATGCCTGGTTCGAACGCTGTGCGACGCTGAGGTCGGAACGGAGACGAGGCGCTGCCTTAATAGGAGAATAATGGCAAGTCATGTCTAAGCATCCTTAATGTTCTGACTTCACCACAAACTGAAAGGAAAAGAGCGAAGAAAAAAAAATGTCCAGTCTGACTGGTTGAAATGAGAAAATGAGCATGCCCAGAAATAGAAGTATGGCTTTTTTCTTTCTTCCCATTTATGACGTTCCTCATCAGTCTACCTTTTATTCAATTCCACGCTTGAGGACATCAGTCAGTTCACCGTTGATTGAACCATTGCTTGAGCCTAGTGTTTAGTGAAAGTCTGTTAAGCTGTTGCTAAAAATAGAATGAAAAAGTTTTTGAACCTTTTTCATTGCACTAAAGTGCCAGATTACAGTCTTGCCGAGAGCAATTCATTAAAATGTGTCTGCCTGGATTTACTGGATAACCCAGTATTTCATTCGAATAGGTAAGGAATAAAAAACAGCACAAAATAATCAACTTTGCCGTAATAGTAATGGTAACTCTGCTTGTTGATTATTATCTTTAAATGCCCAAGGCCCTAAATCCTCTTGTATTATAGCTATTTGCTAGTATTTTATTTATTTTTTGAATAACACACACTTGCTTTTTCCTCATTTAATTATACTTATATTTGTACTTGTTTGTAGTTCCAGTTAATGTTGTGCTAAATTTTGAAACAAGTTCAGTCATGTTGTCTCCTAATAAGCGTTATAGCAGCTATAAACAGTCATTCCCTCAGCCGACTCCCTTTTTTCTCTGTCTAGAGAAAAAAACCCACATTATGTGCAACGTCAGTCGTGAAAATCGTTACTGTTGATGGAAACGATAACATTTGCATGAGCGCATTATGATTTGTAGAGTTCCTCGAGAACTCCTGACCAATCAGATTTGAGAATGCATCAACGTTATGCTATTTTATATATCACAGTAGTGTATTTTAAATTTGACAAACCGACCGTTTTCTCACTGTACTGCTAATTACTCCGTAAGTTACTTTTAAGTTAGGAGCTGATTGATTGTTAAACGTATCGCAATTTCTTTTCCCCGTTGGTCCTCTGAGACTGTTTGCGTGTATGCGACTGAATCTGCTGACTTGCTGCAAGGCTTGTCTTCTGTTTGATAGTCATCAGCAGGTGGGTGAAGGTGCGCGCTTTGTTATCCTTTGTGCATTTGAGCAGACGCTTGTTCAGTCATCATTCAGATAGAGGTCTGGGGAAGCTTCACTGTCTGCGTTTCTCACTCGGGCGTGAGACAACTCACACAAAGCTCAAGCATCAAATCTCACGCACCATGGCTCCCCACCCACATCCTTCTGCCCAAACGATTCCACCTCCTTCACTTCTCCTTAGCACTCTGTCCATCTGCTTAATGCCCTAACCAAGATGGATGGAGGGGTTCAGATCAACCCATGAAGAGTAGGGTGGAGCCGGTTACACTTTTTCTGGTATTTTGTGTCTCATGCAATTCATTAAGAGACATGGACAGGTTGAGACAGGTAAGCTTTCTGCATGTGAGGGAGGTAAAGAAATAACTAACTAAATAAATAAGTAGACAGACAGACAAATTTAAAACTTTTTCTTTTTGCTCATTATTTAAACTTAATTCCTTCCTGGGGTCAGAATTAACATGACACAATGAACAGAATTAGAAAGAATTTCAAAAAGAAATAAAATGATTATGGGAAAAAAGAAAGAATGTAATTGGTTACTTAAAGCTTCGCTCCTTTTCATTGAATTATTATGTCTTTGGCGTTCCGCTTCATCCACGGCCCAACCATCTGTGTGTCTTCCACTTCCTTTCTGTCTTGGTCCACAAGCCACCATCTGTGTTTTTGTGTCTATCTTTCTGAGTCGACTCCACCTTGAGGCTTTTTTTTTTTTTTTTTTTAATAAACTCTACAACCCACTCCTTCTCTGGCACACTGATCCCCCTTCTCTTCTTCCTCCATCCTGGATAGAATAACTCCGTGTAATGTGCGGGTCTGATATTTGTCAGCTCGGAGGCTGCGGCGGACAGCGTCTGTCAGTTAGTGTGACGGCAGCGCATGCTTATTTGCGGTTCTATTTCTGGCTTTGATTGACAGCTGGACAGGCTTGACATTCTCGCTGGCATGGTGGAGCCTGTTATTATGGGAACATTAACATTCTGATAAACACATGGTCGGCCATTGAAGAAATAATTACATGCCATCATTCCTCAGTCGCAAAGTGGTCGGTGTGTGTGTGTGTGTGTGTGTGTGTGTGTGCACATGTGTTTTGAAGCTGTATGAAATCTCCAGACTTCGTTGACATTTTCTAGTGTGTAGCTCTATCTGGTTTAGTGTTTTTCTCTGACTCAGGAATTATAGTCGATTTATGTTCATTACGACCAGTGAGGATGGTATTCGGTGCGTTCTCTTGTGGATGAATTCTACCTGTAAACATACTGTGCATTCACTACTTGCATTTATTCCACTTCAACCTCAGATTGCGCGCGTAATGGAAGAGAGTTTAGCTCAGGTGTAGTGTTAACCAGCATGCGTCGTCTCCGGATAGCCAGAATAGCTACAGAACTCGGCCAGTCACTTTCTGAATGCACTTGAAACCCAGGAGAACAGAGAGAGGCATTGAAGCAGGTACTACCGCTGAGAGCGTCTGAAAGGAGTCTGCATGCTGGGGCTTCGGCTAAAGGGAACCACTACAGAGCTCATAAAAAGTAATTTCAATATGCTCCGAGCAGTCTTACAGGACTCGTCGTGCCTCCTATGAACTCCTATTCAAGCCTTATTTCTATCCCTAATATCTTTCTTACTGCTTGACAAAGAGTGAGTACCTTGGTGTGATCATGAAACTAACTTCAATGTGATTGCAGCTTAGATATGACTGTTCGCTATTCATTCAGCTGTCCTGTGGGTAAAGCAGTCATAATATCTTCATAATCAGCTTAATTGAGTTACATTCAGCTCTTTTTGTCACTCTGGAAACCAGTGATGGCTGGTCATGATAATGAATAGGACGGCTAAAAAGAATCCCACTACCCATCAGAAACTCGGCATGACACCATTATGGTTGAGCGCTACAACACCGGGTTTCAGTGTAAGCGGCAATCTATTACACATCCCCACTGGAGAACGCTCGCCGAACTACAGCATTCATCGAGAGTTTCCAGTCCGTAATCATGATGTGTAATTTCTGTACAGAAAGCACGGTAAACAAAAGCTGTACTCGCTGTTAACCAGTTGTTTTATTCAAACCACACAAAAACAAACAGTTTTGCTGTTTCTCCTTTCGTTTGCTCTGTAAATTGATCGTTTACCTAGTCTATTTACTTCTAGTGTCTCCAAAGATACTATAAAAAAATCAATGATCATTCATGTGGCTCTGGTTTACTACACTGTATTTTATGTTCAGGTTCGCAATCACAGCTCCAGACATCGGCGTTGTGGTCAAATCCACCTAAACCGAGACCAGGTCAGGACCAGGACCAAGGCAGGACGAGACCGAGTCAAGACCAAGACCAGACACGTGTGAATCTCACATTGCATTACAATGATGCATGCAAACCATTGATCTAAAGGATCTACAATCCCATAAAACCCCCCCACCTACAAACAGACACTAAGAGCTAAAATCAACTTAACCATCTTTATTCAACACTTGTTATTGGTTGCGTTTGAAGCCGGACGTTTTGCGTCCTATCACGGTAAAGATGTTGAGAAATAAACCAGAAAATGCACAGGCAATATAGTGATGTCCTCACAGTCGTGGTCTTGACCAGTCTTGAAGTAAAATCCAGATTCGTTTATTTCTGATTGATTCCAAGACTAGAGCAAGATGGTCTTGAGATCGGGCTTCAGACCAAGCGCGATCTCAAGTACTACAACAGTACCAGACATATTACGGATGAAAAACTAATCTTAGCGGTGTTTCAATGCTCAACTACAATCTGTGCTAGAAAGACCTTATTCCTCATAACATTCCGCTGGTGGTGTTCTTCTCGGCTCCACAAAAGTAAAAAAAAAATGAGTCCATTTTAAGCCTGAAGTTAACATGAACACCCTATTTATATCTCATTGACTGGGATCTCTTGCCTCTGGCCAAGCATTTGTTTTATTTATACTGCCACAATTCCTGCTTGCCAAAGCGTACATTATTGTGTACATTCAGTCCTGTACTCTGGTACATGTTTCCCGTTCTAAATGAAGGTATATTAGGGGAGTATGTAAGTTTAAGTGCTTCAGTTGTAGTCATGAAACGAGATTGTGGTTCTTCTTACCTTGGCAATTCTAAAAGAGTGGTAATGTAGATAACCGAATGCAATTTGATACAATTTACTGACCCCAAATGGGAATGTATTCCAAGAACTTAGAGTTAGAGCACATGTGTAACCACCGCACCTCACTCCTAAAGCAGATGAGTGGCGCTTGGATTTGAATATCAGTAGCTCAACACCTTAAATATAAAGCTTCCACAGCTGTTTACAGAGTTGCTGGTTTATAATTAGTAGATTGTTATAGCTATAAAAAAATTGAAATAACAATCAGAGCTATTGGTATAGTATACGTGTACCAAATTATCTGATGCTGTTCCAGAGCGAGAGAGAGAGAGAGATCTGAACTCTTTTAGAAAGTAAAGAACCCTTAAGGAACCCATGAACCTATGAAGATCTGTGGATATGTATATTTAAACTCCTAGAGAGGAACAATCTCATCTAGTACCATCCACTTTGGTTGTATTTCTGGTTCAATCAAGGATTTTCCATTGCGGAAAATTAGGCTTAAAGATAGAGCTTCATGAAGTCACAATCCGGAAACATCCAGAGAATTCCCAAGGAGCCCATTTTTCACAAAACATATCTACGTACATATAAGCACTTAGATATTCATTCGTCTTCAGTATGCATTTTATCCTGGTCAGGGTTGCAGTGGATCCAAAGCCAATCCCAGGAACGCTGGACACAAGGCGAGAGATTTTACCCCTTGATGGGATGCCAGTTCATCGCAAGGCACACTGCACACCAACACTTTCACACCTGGAAGCAATTCACCCTAGCCAGTCACCTTACATGTAAATATCAGGACAGTGGGAGGAAACTGGAGAACCCACAGAAAACATGTGAAGAAAGTATCAGAACATGAAGATCTACAAACAAGCAGTAACCAAAGCTCAGGATTGCAGCCAGGATCCGGGAGCCATGACATGACAATGCTACTCATTGTACCATCATGCCATTATCAGGCCTATCAATCTGGTACATAAACTCAGTGTAACACCAAAGTTAGTCTTCTTACCCGTTTAGCATCCATAAATGTATTAATAGGATCATAATTTCTAGGTGTTTTATCTACAATACGTATCTCCTGACCTAGAACGCCACGTCTTATCCAAGAGCCTCTCTAATATCTGGCCTTGCAGCCTAGCTACCTAAAATTAGATAAGGGAAAGAAGGTTCTCCGTGTCTCTCATTTTCAGCATGAAGGGTAAAGGAAGATTGCGATGAGTCAGCATGACTGGTCATGGGCCTGATGAGAGCCCCTTCTCAAACCACATGCCTAAATGCAAAGAGAAACAGACAGGGGGTGTTTAAAAAAAAAGTGCTTAGAGTTGCAAGCCAAGCACGAGGTGTCAGTGTGCACTTAAGCAGAGCCCTGAGTAATAAATGGTAAGATGGAACAATACCAAAACGTAGAGAGGATTTGACAGGCCTGCAGTGTGTGCAGCGTGTGTGTCTCCTTTCTTTCCGGTACAATCTTTTGTTTCATCCCTATATCCACTTGCCCCTGTTCATCCCCTCAGGCTCTTTCTTACCCCTTCCTGCTTTCTGTTATCAAGGCAGATTAAAGGGTGTCACTTTCGTGTACTCCACACACCTGAGGGAGCGCTTGGGGTGATTGACTTCCTACCAACGAGGTGTGATATACAGGTTATCTCTTTAGACCAGAGGTGCCAATTCCAGTCCTGGCGTACCAGACTCCGGCACGGGCTCTTGATTTCCCTACATTGTATCGTCTATCATTTGAATACCTGTTTATTGATTTGAATCATAAAGTGTATTGGACTGTCCATGACTGGAGCTACACTGGCGTGATGTTCTCTAGGCTCGTGTATGTAAATCAAAGGAAACCCAATAGAGCATGAGCTGGCTTATGACTTAGTGTTATACGATTGTACTGTACCTGGGTTAGGAATGAAAGGAGATAGAACCTTATAACAAGAAAGTCATAAAAGGAAAGCTGGTTTTTCTAAGGTGGGAAGGAATAACAGGACCCAGCCAGACTTAACAGGAAGCGAGTTCTTTACTAACAAACTCCAGTTCCTTTCCAGCACCAAATGAAAAGAAGAGCAAGTGACGTGCGTATAACAATGTTTACGACTTGCAAATACAGTTACACATTTGATTATATAATAGACTGGCCCTTGAATTAGTCTAAATGCAGGCCAGTTCTTTAATGGCACTGATGAAAAGTGACTAACAGATGGCACAAGGCAGATTTATTTAGTTAATATGTATGTATGTCAATCAAGTAAAGGTTTTTTTGTTTTTTTTAAGAGAGTTATGACAGATTGTTTATTACTAGTTCCTGAACTGTGTAAACATTACACTTTAGACACATAAGACATAATGTGCACGATAATACATTGGAATAAACAATATCATAATGCACTTTGCAGTATGCAGTATGCAGGTATGTGCTATACACGTTACGTACGTTATGTCCATGAAACCTGGATATCCTAATTGGTGTGTGATGTGTGTGTTAATGGAACGAGTGATGTAAACAGTACAGCAGCCGGGTGTGTGAGTGTGTGTCCGTGATTGGCGATAAAAGAAATCATGCCGGATCGATGGGCCTGCGCCATGATGTTGCCTGTCAAGATGCTTTCAATAGTGCAGGCGAGCTACCTCAGTCTATGCAGAGAATAGCAATGACATAGAGAGTAAACGTGCCTCCTTCACAGTGTGTGCAGACCAACTTGAATCCTTTGTGATCTGGAATCATGGAAATTTGAAATGCAGGAGACTCTCCACAGGGGATTAAGAGTGTGCTGTAATTTCCTGCACTTCTCACCGAAGTCTACAACATGTACGAAAATATTCAATTTCACACTTAGCAGTGTGCGGTCTCATTCATACCATCTTTGCGACCTCCTGATTTGCATGTACAGGTCAAGATTAAAACAAATAATGAAAATAACACTGAATACTACTAATGCTTTTTATTTTATTTTTTATTTTTTCTTCCCTAACGAGTTTCTCCGCCTTCCCCAGAGCCGTGATCATTTGGTAACTTGTTTTTCCTCAAAGACGATTTATTTGTTTAAAGTGAGATTCCACCCTCAAGAAAACACAACACGTTCGGTAACTAGACTTCCAGTCGTAAATATAACTAATGTTGATTTCCCAAAGCAGACTCATTATCACTGTGTCTGCACTACTGGGAGATGATGCAGTGAAATGTGTCAATAGCGCCTGGAAGCGTGGACACAGCGGCACAGATTTTATTAAGACAGAAGTTGGAGGAAATCACTACTGTGTATATTTTAGTTTCGAGCACTAGTTATGGAGTCTGCCGTTGGGTTAGGATGGAATATCAATTTCGGCGTGCAGAAGGAGCCGGCATCTTCCACGGCCTTCAGGACTGACTTCTGCTGTGCGAGGGCAGCAGAAAAGAGCGCGCGTGCGTGAGAGAGAGAGAGAGAGAGAGAGAGAGAGAGAGACAGAGATGAAAAGTAGAAACAGCATTGTTTATTCATGTGACGAGTGCAGGGAGAGATTAAGGTGTCGTTCAGAAAGTACTGTAACTGACCGAAGAGTGCACAGGGTGCTTTAATTACTCTCAGCATTTCCGTTTTCTGTACTTTTCAGGTAGCAGGGAGGGAGAGAGGGACAGACAGAGACAAATGGAGTACTTGCTGGCATCAGCTAGAATACAGGCAGCAATAATATTTATGGAGGAAACACCAGTAAATGGCCGTATTTCTCTCAGAAATGCATTCACAGAGCTTAATAATTAGATTTGTATTCTATGAACTGAATTCGATTTTGTTTCTGAGGGAAATTGTGGATGTATGTGTGTGTGTGTGTGTGTGTGTGTGTGTTTTCTGCTGTTTACCAGTTATTTGATGTGCTTATAGTGCTTATAAACTTCTCCTCTTCAGTTAACTGGAAAAGATGTAGCCAGGAGAAACTCTCCGTTGAGGTGGGCGTCGGGACTGAGGGATTTACGAAAAAATGCTTTTATTTTGTTAGAAGAAAGCAGTCAAAGGGCCATAGGACAATGAGAGATAACAGTAAAGAGGAAAAAGAGATAGCCTGAGTGGGTAAAACATCAAATTCTCTGTTGTACTTCCTCCTTTTTATTTTATTTTATTTTATTTTATTCATTCATTCATTTGTTTGTTTGTTTACTCTGTCACTCACTTGTTCACTAGTTATCATATCGAGTGCTCATTGGGTTAGCGTTAGTATAATTTTGACCACACTTAGTAGTCAATACTCCTGAAACACAACGTTAGATAAATAGTCTGAAGATATCAAAATCCACCACTAAATCCACCAAAGTACTTGTTGGCATTACAATATGAAGTTGGCTGTTAACCCTAACTCTAGGGTGTTCATCCATCCACCCATCCATTATCTGTAGCGCTTTATCCGTCTGGGTCGCGGGGAAGCTGGAGCCAATCCCAGCATCTTGGGGTGAGAGGCGGGGTACACCCT
>JAQQZR010000037.1:4033098-4043420 GCA_030068235.1 Notoglanidium macrostoma | reverse complement strand
ACGGGGAGAACATGCAAACTCCACACAGAAAGGCACCCTGGGTGACCCGGGGATCGAACCCAGGACCTTCATGCTGTCGCTATGCACGATGGTACTTAGTATGGAACATTACTAGTACACTGTTTTTACAATGCATTATGGGTAGCGATATAGTGTTCTTTCCTGGTAATATACTGTAATTTGAACACTGGGAACTCTCCAAAATGTTTGCACCCCGAACAATGTACTGATAAAAATTAGGATTATGAATTCATAAGACTAAGAATGTCCGCTGTTGGCTATAGGATGAAACGAGTTCCAGCTCCACTCATAAGATCTCGTCCTTCTGGCCAAATCTGCATGATCCACTCCAAATCCGCACACACATATAATACACCAATGCTAGCTTAGGGTTCATATTAATCGCGGCATACGTGTGAAACAACTCCGGGATTGAACAGCGTTCGGTGGACTCGTAGGGATCTCAAACGCTTACGTGACGCATTCCAGGAAATGTATTCAGTTTCATTTTCCTTATTTAATTCCAGTTCTTTCCGTAGCCATACACTTCCAGGTTTTCCAGATTGGTGGGGTTAACCAGATACTGGATAACTCAAAGTTAAATTAATTAGACCAGAAGCAAAACTTTCTTTTCATGTCTCCCCATGTCTTTTCCCATTCAAATGAATTGGCTTTTTCGTCAGGCAAATTTTATTTGTGTTCCGCGTGACCGCTCCTGGCTCACAGCCTAAGTGAGTTGCCTCAAAGTTGCAGCTGAAATCAATTGCACTGTTCCTTGTGTTCATTAAAAAGAAACTCCTTTAACTCTGTTTTAATTACTTATCTACTTAGATTTTGGAGAGCTGGACTAAATGAATTCATCTGTAAATGTTGTGTGCGGGTACAAACGGCAATAAATACAGTTGAGGGAGCAGGACATAAGGGAACGTTATTAAAAAAAAAAGTACTTTCCCAGCATTAAATTCAGACTCCTCTGCCTGTCTAGGGGCATTCCTGTGGGTTCTGAATTTGATATCTAATTCTTGTACCAACAACAAGATGTCCAAATGCCTGTGTGTAACTTTTATTTCTATCTATCTGCTCCAAATATTAGCTTCTCTCGTTCCCAGCATGCCGTCTTCAGAGGATTCTTGTCTCACAGGTAGGTCAGCGACCTTTCAAAAGCCTCTGCTCTGTGTCCTTTCCCCGGTGTCATATCCTGCCCTTTCAGGCCCTTTTAGCTTCAGTGGGTAATCAATTAACGCCCAGCAAGATCATCAGAGCCAAAAGGTGAGAGGGAGCGAGACAGAGGTCCGGCAGATGGCCACGTTTTAATGATTAGTTTGCTCCCGGATGTCCGCGCGGAATCTGTGAAGAAAAATCTCGAGGAAGATGAAAGAGGGTTCACCCTTGAAAACTTGTGTGGACGGTGCGGATGGGGGTTTGAGCGTGAGCGTGAATGGAGGGGGGTAAAATACCAACACTTTTGTTTTGTTCTGTTTAATCAAAGAACGTCACATTTAAACGGCGGTGCATTACGCTATGTCATCTAAGTTGTCACTTTTATCCATTCTTATAATAAATAAACGGCAAAAAATATTGAACTAATCGCTCTTATTACAAGCAGTGTTATATTCTCAAATCTGATCGGTCAGAAGGTGTTGATTATTTATTTATTGATTTATTTATTCATTCATTCATGCATTTTCCTAACAGCAGCTTTGACGGTCGCCCGAGCTGCAATTGTTCTATTACATTAGTGTCTATATCATTTTATTTCTTATTTTCTTTTGGACGACGTCTCCAGCACGGAACGTCATCCGGGCTTTGAGTGTTTCGGGTGATCAGCGACACAGACATCCCATAATGTTAGATGTAACCATCATTAAATTCATTTCAGAAGATGTTATGTTCTTAATGAATAGAAATGTGTTAGCATTGCCAAACCGCTGTGACGGACGATCGATAAAACACCAGGATGTTCAGTTATTGGAAAGTAATCAGCTTCAGGATAACGTGATGTTGTGTCGGACCACAACACACCAGCTTGGAATTGATTATCCACCTAGAACCGTACTCCCTTTCTATTGCTTCGGTCTGTCCTGTCTTTCCTATACTGAATTCGTCGTGAGATAATGCACAATCAAGAACTGATTACTCAGCTTCACGATTAAGAGAGAGAGAGAGAGAGAGAGAGAGCACTCTTCCTCGACAGTGCCTCCCTCTTGACTTGTCCTTCTTGAAGCACTGAAGTGGCAGACGTTCGGGGACAGCGAGAAAGAGCAGAAGGAGGGGACGGGGTTCCTCACTACTTGTTTTCCGTCCTCAGTGAGATTACGATGTGACCTTGGTAAGACGAAAGTTGCTCCCTTGAGAGCCCAAAGCTTTTTAAGTGAGGCACTGATTCGGTGTCTTCATCCCATCAAACACACTGAGTGATGGGTTTCACTCTAATTGCTGCAAATCGCACTGCCATGAAGGAGATATAGAGGATGAGAGGATGGTAGTGTGTGTGTGTGTGTGTGTGTGCGTTCTCCAGATGACTCATGTTTAATGAAATCATGTTTCATGCATGATTAATGAAAAACCTGTTGCGTGTTTTTACTTCAGTTCTGTACGTATCACACACCTGAGTATGCAGGCTCGCATGACTGCTGTAGTGTGTATCGGGTGGCTTAGACAGAAGCTCGCACCCCAAGTAGAAGGAAAATGAGATATTTCATACCAATTTTTCCACTTGGCTGCGTTCCCCTGATCTGCTGCTTGTGGCAGATGGAGGAGCTAGCTATCGCCTGTTACCACTACAGTGATTTATGATCTATCTAAGGTCAGCCTTTTCACAGAGACTGCATTGCTCAATGTATCCACCTCCAAAACCGCACATTCACCATTCTTAAAATAACTGCGTGTTCATTCTGAAATATTTACTGTACTTACCAGATAATAGGCTTTAGTTTTAGTGAAAATGAGTTGAGGTGTTGAAAGTATACTGAACGTTTTAATCACAATGTTATAGGAAGAGTTAGTAAATTGCTTAGAAAGAAGTGTGCATGACTCAAGATAAACGTATTACAAATTAGTAAATTGCTACGGTATTAGAGTCGGAGGTTAGGTTGGAAGGGTTTCGGCGTCGAATGATTTGCTAAATATTGAAAAAAAAATGAAAAAAGAAATAGGGGTGAGGCGAATCGATCAGCGATTACCGTGCTACCTATCTATCGATTTATTTTTATGTATTTATACGCCACTAATACTGTAATTGATTTTGTTTTCGAAACACTCGTAGTCAAGCAGCACGGCCGCAGATGCGCATAACAGAACCAAACTAATAAAATCAACTGCTTTAATTGCTCTTTTTGCCTCTTCTGCGTGGCAGACAAACTCTTGGCAGTGCAACAAGGGTCAACGGATCTCCACCCCCTCCCCCCTCTCTCTCACACACACACACACACACACACACACACGTTCACACAAAATTTCTGCATTCGTTTGCATCTCTTGCTCTCTTTCCCTCTCGCTTGCAATCTATGCCTGAGAAATCTGGCAGGACGTGAGACAGAAGTGTGTACGATTTCACCCGAAGTGCGCTGACAGTTGGATTAGAGCAGGTTCGAGCATCCCGTCACTCAAAGCCCTGATGTCAGAATGACAAAGTGCTCAGTGTAGGAGGTACTGAAGGAAAAGCAGGAAGAAAAGGATAAGTAGCAGCTTAGCCATAAAGGTGGGATCAGTTCATTTTGCATTACTTTTTTTTTAGGCACATTTGGTAAAGCCTCACGTACTCAAGGCTGTGAATAAAATAAGTGTTTATAAAATATGATTTCTATGCCTGCCTCGAGCTATAAATAATAATAACCACCGCCATCCAACGTCTCTACAAGCGTTCTAGCTGAGGCAGCTTGACTTTAGGGTGAAACACTGAAGGAAATGGCTGAGATTGTTCAGGTTTAGAGCTACGCGAGTTTCTCGGCTCTCGGTAATGAACTGTATTGCTTGTGCTATGATAACCGCTGGGTAAATGTTCAGCAGTAACTCGTGTTTGCACGGTATTGCACACATGGACAGCGTTTGATATGTTCAGGCTGTGATATTGAGTTTATCACGGGGAGTGTGTATCCTGCTTACAACCTGAGACAATCCTCTCACCAAGGCAGCTTTTGAATGTAAAGTGATGAATGGCTTTTGGAATGAAGTTTACTGTTCAGGTTTTCACTCCTCAAATGATCTGGTTGTATTAGATTACTAAATCTTGGCGTTAGTGTAAAATTGAATTCATTAAAAAAAAATTTCATTGTATACTCCTTTGTTGTAAAGTGCAGCACGGATATGTGTGTTATAATTGTCGTTGTTCTTACCTTCGTTATGTTTATCTGTACGCGTCTGACTTTGTGTATCTCGGCGACGCGACTGCGTGCGCACGAGCCCATTTACAGCTTCACCGAGGCGGCGCGGATGAGCGGAATCCCTTGTTCTGCTTTCAACACCCTTCTCCCTCTGCTTGTCTCTAATGTCTCATATCGCCACTGTCGTTTGTTTGCTTTTTTTTCTTTAAAGCGTAAAGCATGGCGATAATAAAGTTCTGCGATGTGACATATGACTTCAATACTGTATCCCACTACTAAGTTGACCTCAACGTGTCTATAAAGGCTTCCTTATTGCTCGTGTAGTTCATATAGAGTATATATATATATATATATAAGGATGGTGAGAACCTGTGATACGCGAGCCAATGTGAGAGAACCATGAAACAATGAAATCACATTACGGAGACTTGTAATGCAATAATATATGCTTTATGTATTATATACACAGAGGCAGAATTATAGACACATGAAACAGTCAACGCGGGATGAGAACATAAACATATCACGTTAAAGAGAAATGTAATGTAATATATTAAACCTTCAAGACTTACGGGAAGCCGTAATGTATTATATAGTAAACCTACAAGGCTTATGGAAAAACAGAGTAATGTATATCCATTTATGCATCTATTATCTATACCGGTTATCCGTCAGGGTCGCAGGGAAGCCGGAGCCAATCCCAGATGACTCCGGGTACACGCCGGGCTAGGTCGGCAAAGTTACACGAGGCTAACGACCATTCACGTTCACATTCACGCTTCAGCACTTCATTCACCTAATCTGCGCGACTTCGGGAGGAAACCGGAGCACCCCGAGGAAACCCACACCGGCACGGGAGGGGAGAACATGCAAACTCCTCCGCAGCTGGCTATTATTACTTATCATATTATTATAACTAGTCTGGCACTCTGCAGTAGTACACACGTCGCTCTGTGTCTTACATACTGTATATATATATTTAGCTGAAGCTTTCCAGCTTGCTTCCATATGAATTCCTGTGTAAGCCTTGTGCCAGATGTAGCATCACTGGCTTAGGGTGGAGCAGAACATAGCAGCCTTGGCATAAATGAGCATCCATCATGCCTTCTTCTGTGACCAGGGGGCATGGAGCTAATTGGCGCTGTGTCAAGCTAGAGGCCAAAAGGACATGGCATGTGCACACACAAACAGGAATCTGGGGATGCTGTGAGCTACCGGATAACCAGACATGTTGCCTCCAAACCCCTTTTGGCTAGTACTATTCTGTCAGTAGCTGTCCATGCAGTTTCCTCGGTTTCTGTGCATGGTCGTGCTGGGTGTAGTGCGCCGCGTTTGCATATGCATGCTGGGAAGCGCACAAAAGGATCACAGCATTCCGCCTCTTTCAGGTTCCAGAAACATCTGTCGGTGTTTCTACAGTCATGTGTTAACTGGTGTTGAGGACCGCATCGAATAATAATTTGAATAATAACTCGCTCACGGTCATCTGATCACAGGAAAAAGAGCCGTTACAGAAGTGCCTACACGTTTAGCCTTCGCAAGAAATCTAGATCCTATGAATATGCAAATCGAAACATCACCCATCCCTCCCTCTCCTTCTCCCGCCGATCCTACACATGCCCACTCAGTTCCTCTGGTTTTGCATGGCCTCCATTTACATAATACAGCCTCAGAGGTTTTTTGTGTTTTATAAATTTGGTTGGTCCAAAGGTGATACATTTCCTATAACAGCCTAGGACGGACCATTGGACATCACACCTATACGAACGTGCCTGTTCTAATATTTGATTGTGTCTTTGGTACTTGCGCGAGGTGTTGCATGGTGGCTGGACGGTTGGACGGATTTAAACGGAGCAGACAAAAAAGAGGTGTAAAAGTTTACCGTGAGGAGATATTTATGGAAGGAGTTCCAGTGTCAGCACTGATATTGCGTTCAAGATGATAAAAGAGATGCTGCACACACATTAATGTAACTGTAAACTGAGGCAAATATATGATGCGTCATTCCTGTGTAAATAAAACATCGTTTGCATTGGCAATTTGTATCAGCTATGGGATTGGTAACAGAAACTCAGTCATTGATTACTTTCCTAGAACATCGTACCATTTTGGGTTTTATTCCTTTACATTATACTGTCTGACACTTAATATGAACTCAGAGCTCGCACTGGTTTTCAACCTGCTGGCCATTTTAACACTTTACTCCTTCTCAAGTTGAGTCCTGAAAGTAAAGCTTTTTCTCCCTGCACTTGAACTAGTATTTACGTGTTGTTTATCAAGTACAGCAGTCCAACATGACTATATGATTTCTCTAAAACAATGCCGAGCGCCACACGGTGCATACTAATTATTCACGGATACAGTATTTACGTTTCTGGCAGTGCAGAAACGGGCACGTGGTGATAAAAGAATTTCACAAATACACTTAAATCAAAAGTGAGAACTGGTTTCCATATTAGACGCAGATCCGTGAGCCTTCCTACATGCTTCTAAAAGTTGCCTGTTGCAATTTACACATCCAAGTGCCTTAAAATAGTAGCGCTGAAGACCGCGTCAGCCAATTAAGTACAAACATCTGTCTGAGGCTGTTAAATATTAAATGGCACATCGAATGAGGAATCCTCAGTAACACAGCTCACACTTCACAAGTTTCTGTTAAGCAGAAAGCCGGAATAGAATAACGATTCTTCCGATTGTAGGGTTTTTTTTTTTTTTTCCGCTTTCCGTTTCACGGCATGTTGCCTGGATCCCGAACACACGCGGCGTTTGATATCCGAGCACCGACATGTGTTGCCGTGGAACGTCTTTTGTCCTACTTTGAAAAGTAAAGGTTTTTGCTGCCATATTATTTTTGTTTTCCGGAGGTTTCTTTGTAGAAGGAGAAAGAAATGGGTGAAAGCCTGTGAAGAGGAAAGAGAGCTTGGGATTGTGGGATTAAGGGTCCTTCGTTCTCGTCTTAGCCCAGAGTTTCTTTGCCCGTGCGGCTCCGACAGCAGGGACTGGAAAAGATTTCCATGCATTAGTCCGGGAGAAGTTTCTCTCCCTCCGTCTCTGTCGCTCTCGCTCTCTCTCTCTCTCTCTCTCTCACTGACAGTCAGGATGGGGGGAGCTTTGGGTTTTTTTTCCCTAGCCTGAGCCTCAGGTTGGCTTATCACTATGAACAGATGCTGTGTGCTCACGGGACCTCATCAAACCAGGGCTCGAAGAGAAACCTACCTGTTCCCATTGGGTCATTACCACCACATTCTCACAATCCTCCTCTCCTCAGACGCGGGGACTGCCACCCAATTACCTGCACGCGAGGAAATAAATAAATTAATAAATAAATAAATAAGATAACACGCGTGTGCAGGAGATGTAGGGATGATGTGATGATGTGCAGATTAGGACAGGTGGAATATATTCATTTATTTGCTTATTTATTTCTTTTTATCTGTTAAGGTGGCGGTCGGGAAGAGAGTCTGGGCGCCGCAGTGAGTGCAGCAAATGGCGGTGCGAGATAAGCTCGGTGTTCACTCTACCTCACGCATGCACTTCTTCAAATAGCATTAGCAGATGAGTTAGAAGATGGCTTAGTAGTAGATGTGCCTTCCTTAGCGGATAATTTATGATTAGAAGAAGGGCTCGTAGGACTTTTCGAGCCCTGAGGTTGAATAACAGGATTTTGTGCCTTGGTGTGTATGGTGTGTGTGTGTGTGTGTGTGTGTGTCCAGGCGCCATCATTTTCTCCGAAATAAGGTGTGGGAAATCAAATCAATTTCGCCAGGCGTCTGCTTTCTTAGATGCTCAGAAATGAGATCGCGAGGAAATCAGCCGTCTCACGACCGACCTTTTCCTGAAGTTCAAAGACTTCTGGGCGCATTTTGTTCCGTTTTCCTGGACATCCATTTTTAATAAGGACATCAAACGAGTCAGCCTGATCGGAACCCCGATCACATCGCGAGCCGATTTTGTCTGTCGGTTGTGAGGATGCGCTGTCGTTTTTACAACCACACACACCTTTTATAGCTTCTCTTTAATAAGGCAGAACTTTCCAGATTTGTAATCCTGTCATCTTCGAGAGCACCTGGTGGTTTCTTCATCCCCGAGGAAACCCCTGTTTTGCTCCTGCTGTCATATCACACTTTCTCGCCGAGGCTGGAGAGATGATGCCAGCAGATGTGCGCGAGAAACCGCGGAACCCTCGGCTACCCCGTGGAAACTCGAAGGCGTAATTAGAGTGACTTTGCGCCGCAGCCGAGATCATGTTTGTTCTTTTTGTTTTTTTCCTTCCCTTTGCAGTTCGGTTGCCGTAGCTGATTTGAATGCAATCAAATATTGAACATCATGTTTTCCATGTCTTTAGACGGTAAATGGGCTGTGACAGGGGTGCCATTTGGAGGCCTACTCCACCTCATTGAGTGGGAATGAGTCATACAGATCTCACACACATCTGCACAGCTTCATATTCACTCCAAAGACACGTAGACCGAATACTCTCCATGGAGCGTCTCTCCTAAGGTCTGACATTCAGGGGTTTTTTTCTTTTTTTTTTGGTTTGCTTTTTATTCACTAATGCATTCTCAGCGGCATGGCTAGCGACGACACAGCCTGCAGCCAATCAGGAGATAAGCCCTGTCTGCATCATTTGAATGTCACAGGTGATTTGACCTTTGAGCTCCTGATTAGAATAGATTCAACCGAGCTTCTCTTTCCAAATGTCTGTGCAGAGAATCGCCTCTTTGATTGTGCTTATTTACGCCCACTAACTTATCTCCAACGATTACCTGTAGACGAAAGACGGAAGAAAAAAAAAAAGAGAAGTCAAAACAGATGGCCGAAAAAAAAAGAAAAAAAAAAAAAAAAAAAAGGACTCCTTAATTGGTCAAATCATTATAGCGCACGTTACGACGGAACGTGTTTTGTTGGGCTAAGTGAAAAGGCACTTATTTTCTCCGCAATTATGTTTGCACATTGGTGGTTTTTTTTTAATGCCATTCCACTGACTGTAAATTGTTCACATGCTAAAAGATTTTTTTTTTCCCCCTTCCTTAATGAAAAATTCTTCACCGTCGGATGCACAGACCATCTTTTAATTAAAAAGAAAGTATCGGAGAAATCTACTCCCATTAAGTCGTGGGTAGCGAGTAATTGGGCTGCAGATTGCAAAATGCTGATTAATGGTGTTAGCGTTGCGTGTAAACTCCTTTATCAAAGCGCCTCACTGCCTTCGCAAAAGTGGCAGATGATGTTCAACAACAACAGTTCACTGAGTGGAGAAGAGGAGACGGGGAGGGGAGGGTGGGGCAGACCAGGGGCATTTGATGCTTGAGAGAGAAAGAGAGACAGACAGACAGAGAGAGAGTCAAATCAAGTCAGGCTAAGAACCACCACTGGTAGGACATGAAGAATAAAATGAAAAAGGACGTCTGGATGCTGGACAGCTTAAGAAGACTTAAACATCTGGGAGAATAAATAGGTTTTTAGAGTGGTTCCATTATTAAGGTGCCATTTAACCTCTGTAACTTTTTCTAAAGTCATTTTTTTTTCAACATTGATTCTACGAAGACATGCATTTAACCATTTAGAGAAAAAAAAAATGTGTTAATGGGTTTCTTTGCTGATAATGGCTGCAATTTGCTCTGAAACAAGTAACACGGCTAAAACTAAAAGGGTTGAGTTTTGAAGGGTAGATTTAACAAACACCCAATATAGCCTGAGGGCATCCTAAGTATTTACTCTATTTTTTATTTCATAGTTTGCTTTCAATCTATAATTTGGGTAACTGGGTTACACATTGCAACTGGCATCTTCAATCCATCACCTGCTTTCTGCGACCTTCAGGAAGGTCAGACAATGTAACTTCCTGTTTATAAAACATCCCAGATATTCCATGGTGTGAATTTCTTTAGGTTTTATAACCTACACTACCGGTCAGAAGTTAGGACACGCCTTCTAATTCAATGTTTTTCTTTATGTTTATGACTTTAAAAGAGACTGGATAATGATGGACTGTTGTTT
>JAQQZR010000037.1:4019983-4032998 GCA_030068235.1 Notoglanidium macrostoma | reverse complement strand
ATAGAACAACTATAGTAATCCATATTAACAAGGCACACGTGTTCACTGAAAAGCGTTCCAGGTGACGACGTCATGAAGCTGGGTAAGATAATGCCGATTGCATCATCACGGGAAATGGTGGCTACTGTGAAGAATCTGAAATATGAAACATGTTTTGTTTTTCGTTTACACTTTTTTGTTTACCACATAATTCAGTATATGCCGTACGTGTCGCTTCATCGTTTTGATGTATTCAGTAATGTTTTACAACGTAGAAAGCAAAAATAATAATAAAGAAAAACCTATGAAAAAGAGTAGGGGTGTACAAACTTTTGACCGGTACTGTATAATGGATGATTCATGGAAAAAGATGTTTTGAGCATGTGATGTTACATGAATTCGTACTATTTTTTCAATGTTTGGTTTTCATTATTTTTCTGTGTGAATTCCAAGGTAAAGTGGAGTTATAGTGGGCAAAACCGCTTTTTTTTTTTCTAAGTGCTAGCGATGTTTTATTAATGTTATTTTGCTTACATGGTTTTCAGTGTAAATCAATGGCACAGAAATGGCACTATGATCTCACGGATATATAATATAATATGATGGATGCAACCTTTAAAATGTCCACTTTTGTGCCACTGCTGAGACGATGCTACCAGTCAGGATTATGGAGGAGGGACAATCTGACTGACAGATTCCCGAATAAAGGGTGTTGCAGTAGGAAGAGGTGTAGAGGTAAATGTATTAGACTTAAGGATGTAGATATAGAGGGCTTAAGGGTGAGGTCACCAGACTTCTCGTAATACTTGGTGAATAATTTCACCTCGCATACAGAACGCCTTAATCATATAATATTATATATATAATAATATATATAATATAGTATTTCTGGCACCCCAGGCTCTGAAATGGAAGAAGGCAAGATGTGAACCAGCAACATCCAGGTCGCATTAGCATTCAGGCACGCTAGCCTAGGCAACGGCATGCATGTTGTTCAGGTGCGGCTTGCTGACCATCCTATCAAAGAAAAAATGAAGGCAGATAGAACTAGAGGACAGAGATGTGAACAGAGCGAGAGAGCACTCTGTAAGATGGGTGCTAAGGGAAACTTGTCAGAATTGATTTATGATGTGGTCTTTCTGTCACTAACTTGGCAGAAGCACCAGCAGGGAAGGAACTAACAGCTGACTGCACCGTGATTGCCTTTCTTTCCATGAGAACGACAGTCCTGACTTCCTTTCTCTCTATCTCTGATCAGATTGTTAATTAAATCAACACTTTCTCTCGCTCTATGATTCTCTCCCGTTCCGTCTGGGACAAGATGAAGAGCTTGACAAAGGTTCCAAGACTCCCCTCTTTCTTCATCGCTTTCAGTCCCAAACCTGTCGATTCGACTTGCTACATCGTGTGACAGCTAAAGATAGCTGTCCCAGGATGCTCACTGAAGCCAATAAGAAGCATCTGTCTCGTCTATTCCCGTGAGACACAACCCCTCTTGCTTTGCCAGCGAGGCTCAAACAGCACAGTTGTGGTGCTCTCCTTAGTCCTCTAGGTCTGAGATTCTTCTTTCTTTCCTTTTTTTTTTCGAGCTATAATAAGTTGACAGGATTAATGTTTTGCCTCAGTCACATGACAGCATGGGGCTTGGCCAGTATCCTCCAAGAGCACTCATCAACACATATAACTCAGAATGACTCATTTATCCAAGCACAATTCCAGCACCGTGGTCAGCTGGAGTGATACATTATCAAGCACTAACACACTGATTTTTTGCCGCTTGCTATTTTAGTAACTGGACTACACCATTTGCTACACTGTCTTGCCAAATGCTTCTGGCAAATCTAGCCTCCATGAGCCATCCAACAGTTCCAGCACCAGTGAGTGTGATATAGGTGAAAGACCTGAACTTGTTTGAAACACTCTATATGTGTGGCAGCATGGGAAATCCATTTCCTACTATATATAGGTCTTAAGTTTGAACCAAAATCTTTTTTTTTTCTTTCTTTCTATCTTTTGAACGTATTTCAGAAGTGAAGTTCTAGTATTTTACTTCCTGAACGTAAAAAGGGAGACTTGCATTTCCGGTTCACCTACGTCTGGTTTGTTCCTCGTTGGTATACTGGCTCCATATCAGTCTAAAGCTTAGATAAGTCAATGCAAATATACATAAATTAGTGGACGTTGTTTTTGGGAAATTTGGGTTTTCTTGAAGCTGAGATCTCAAAGTGCGTTATAGGTAAACGGCAAGTTCAGACTGGTTTTCCCACACCATCGCAAGTATTCATTTTTGAGCAATGTGTGTTGGGGATATGAGTCTGAAGGTGCTTGCCAGAGCAGCATTCCACCTTCGAATCTCGGTGCATCACCCCAGGCATCTCCCATCTAAAATAATAGACTATTGGAAAAGGCCACCACAAAACATAAATTTGTAGTTTTTTCCCAATTCATTAGATTGATACCATTAAAGTCTGTTACATCGCACTGAAGAGCTTTCGAACATTACTTCTTCTCAATTCTTAGAGTTTAAGCTGTCTGGCTGACTACTAAGCTCAATTACATCAGCATACTGTCATCTAGCTGGTGCAAAATCTGCCCTGATGCATTGCTTGCACAACAGTCACAGTCATTTTTATTGGCGTACTGTCATTTATATTCAATCTTTTGGCGCTGGTAGGTCGCACCATAACAAATTGTCGAGTCTTTTGCGGTGTGGTGATCTCAGGCATACTTTTATCAGCTCTGGTGAATACGAATGACAGGCAGAGCTTGGGCTGTTTGGGCTGTCTGTGCTAATGTGAAGCCTCCAGAATATGGTTCAAGGTCTTACTGTAGGGCTCAAGGGGTTAAACTTGGCAGGATTCATGTCCTTATTTATTTATTTTTCATACCTTTGCAGCCGTATCCGTTCTGAAAGGCAAGTACGATATCCTGAGACATGCATCATTCAGCAAAACTCCGTATTGCTTTAATGAGTCCCAGCCACGTTGGATCACAGCTTTCCAAAACCTACTGCATGTTATTGTGTTGGGAACAGATCACCTGGCAGTGCGGCACGGCACTCAGCTGCTTAATTCACACTTCGGAAATTAAGTCATGCATGCTTAATCGGGATTTAAAACAAGCTAATGACCTAATCAGATACTAGTGATCTCTTAGAGGCTTGGGGAAAACAAGCCACTCTTATTGTTGTTATTCCAGTGTTGGTCCTTTTACAGATACTCAGTATTGAATTAACCTTAACATCTAGTTGCATAGCATTGAGGCCACTGGGTTCTCTGCCAAAAAGGATTGGTGCTTCCTTTATTCTGAGAGAATAAGACTGCAAAAAATGTTGTATGGTGTTGTTGGCTGGGCTGCGTCCCAAATCGAGCAACACCGCCTGCTATTTATGGCTGCTGTGACTCTGTCTGAGTCCTAGCAGCACCCATCTGTTCAGATGCTATGGATGTCACTTGTTATCAGAACTGGACAGCTTCCAGAGAAACCGGGAGGCAAGAGAAAGCAGAATGCAAAAAGAAGGGCCTTCTTTTTTTTCCTTAACGCAAGTGATTTATTGATTTGAATAAGCCAACCCCCGAGCTAATGGGGTGCGTCATTTAGTGTCCTCCTGCTGCAACTACAATCCATCTCCAGCACATTATTGTTTGGGTGATTAATAGAGCGCTGCGCAAGGACCCGGTTTGTCACTCATAAGCATCTTTGGATTTTACCAACGTGAAGGAGAGGGCGGGAAGGATATGGCAAGGGAACAAGAGAGATGAAGATAGAAAGAGAATAGTTAAAGGGCAAAAGAAATCGATGGGACGCAAGCGATCTGTGAAGAAGGGAATGTGAAATCGCCAAAGGTAATGTTTCCAAATGGGGTCATATTTCCATTTGCTTCTAGTGTTTTTAAAGGTCCTACATTTACGGGGAACTTTTAAGTATTGTTAAAAAGCAGGAGCAAATGTCAACCCTAGGCAGTAAAAGAAGAGTGGACAGAGCCAGTCCATAGGGTTTGAATGGATAGAAGTGAAGCCAAATTGGGGCTACTTCCTGGCGCGCTTCTGGCTAACCGTTTATCTACTGCACAGCAAAAGGCTTTATTTTCATAACATAAGGCAATGTAAAGTGATTGTCTTATTGTCTGTGGTAGCCGCACCGCACAAATTCTTCTGGATGACCTTCAGACTTTGAATGTGACTTAGACGACTTTTTCCAAATGTAGCTGATTTTAGTAAGTATTCTGATCCATTGGGCTTCTTAACGGGTACTACTGAAGGCCGAACAGGTCCAATTTTATTATCCAAACAGTATGGATGTGCGATTGGCTGTCGCAGGTTCATGACGTCGTTTTTAGCGTAGTCCGCGAATGACATTTATAACTTAGCCGTTAAGGTTTCTGTGTCTCTCCAGAAACTAGCAACGAACATGTAAAGCGATTCAGAATTATTTGACGTCAAAAAGAAAAAAATGAAAATGAATGGAAGTCAATGAAAGGCTAAAGCTACCTCAGGCTCTGCCGCATTTTGAACCCTTGATTACCCAGAACCGGAATTCCTCAAATCTTCCTGGACGTGGACCAGTTTGGTGTCAACCAAACTCTGCTTTTACTTTTTTTATTCCTCTTCTGTTCCCACTATTAATCTCCACACATACTTACTAAAGTTGGCAGAACAACAGAGTGTAAGTGTGGGTGTGTGGAGAAGGTGCTACCGGATGTAACACTGTAGCGCAATCCAACGCATCCATCTCCGTTTTTTATCGCTAAAGTTCAGTTATGCCCAGCCCTTCATGATCTATTGGCAGGTGTTTCGGTGTTTGCTGGAATCTGTTCAGCAATGTCATAACCCACTTGTTGGGCTGCAACTGTCAGCTCTAATGGCTTGCCTGCTTCAGGAAGTGGAACACAAGCTCCACCGGCTCCTTGTCACGCTGTACAGTGTTAATGCAGAGTGAGACTCAGCATAAGCACAGCCTGGCTTTGGTTTCTGGCTCGTTATGTTGTTAAAGGCTTCATCTATACGAAAATAAAAATACAAATATTCCCAGGGTGTGAGGGTGGCATAGTGGGTAGTATTGCAGGCTCACAGCTGCAGGGTCTTAGGTTCCATCCTGTATCCTCATCTGAGTTACTCTCTGTGTGGAGTTTCCCCGTTTTTTTTACTACATGCTGGTAGGTGGACAGGCTAGGCTAACTTACCCCTAGTCCGAATGTGTACGTGTGTGTGGATCCGCGATGGACCGGCATCCCAATTCCGGAGTTTTCCTGTATCGTTCCCAGTGTTCCAGATCCACCGCCAAAGCAGTTACTGAAGACGAAAAAGATGCAATCATTCCAAGAACAAAAACGCTATAGAGGTCTTAACAAGCTTTTCTCTGACCCAAGACGGCTTTACGAGAATAAAATAAGGATAAGCAACTTCTCAAAGCATAAATAGAATAATCGGGTTGGGAAATAATAAAAGTGGGACAGAAAATGTTGGAAGAGAATTAAATGTTTTTACAAGGGTTATTGTGAGTGCAGTATATGTAAGAGTAAGGGATGTTTAAAATAAATGTGTTATTCCATTATTCGTTTATCCGGAGTCTAGGCTCGGAATGCTGCCCGCTAGGTTGGAATACACCCTGAGAGACCCGGTCCACATTCGTACACTCTTTCATGCCTTGGGACAATTTAGCGTAGCCAATCCGCCGACCAGCGTGTGGGACGAGACCCGAACACTCGAAGAGAACAATCAAATCTTTACACGTACTCGTACGATCTCTTCCATGTTTAATTGAACACGATGTTGTATAGGAACGAGGGAGGGATGTCGGAGAAGCAATTCAGTATTTGGCATTCTGTATGTGATGATGCGGCATAATGCCCAAAGCTATGGGCAGTGATCATGCAAATTAATTAAATTGAGTTTATTGAGTCTGATTACTTGCACACAGCATGCACGAGGAACGGTGCAGTAAATCCGACTCCGTTTAATTCGGTAATTATTTGATAAACATTTTGCTAAGCAAATTAAGCCAAGTGCTTAAACGTAGCCACATCACTAGATTCGGGTTCCATCACAGGCGTGAGCAATCTGGAGTTAGATAAGAGAGAAAATTGCAATATTTAACGCACATCCTGGACTTTGGCAATCCCAGCTGTAGCTGTTTTGCTGCGCTGTTTCCGAATAAGACATGGATCAGCAATACCATAGTGCTCGGAGTAACTAGCCCGAGGCTGTTCCTGAACCTGCCTATAGGAGGAAATGTATGAGGAAAAACACATTTACATATTAGGCTAAAAATATTCCTGGAAGAATATGTGTGTGTGCGTGTGCACGTGTGTGTGTGTGTGGAGCAGCAGAACTGTGTTTCTATAGCATCTAATCCTCTCTCGCTGCACTGCTCTCATCCTGCTCGCTGAGTGTGTTAGCACAACTTAAGCTGCTCACAAGACTCGACAATCTCTGCTCAAATACAACATCTCCCTCACTAACACTGCGTCAGCATCCCGCATCAGCTGCCGAGATCTGTCAAACAGGCAATCAGTTTCTCCTGCTTCTAAGGACAGTTTGCCTGGGTTTCTGCATTACTTTGTGTAAATCTGAAGCTGATTAGCTCGTTTAGATTGAGTCATTCTATGGCAAGGGCTTCGAAACTCCGGAGCACACGGCACGGCGTGCTTTAACAGATTCTCTGCGAGTCTAGCAGCTTCACTGACTCAAATTATATGTGATGACATGATAATTGGAAATAAAACTGTGTTGTGATGTAGAGCTCGCAGCTTGGAATTTAGAAACCCTTAAATCTATGTTACAAATGTGTTTGACTCGAACCCAGATCCTGCAAACCCAGATCCTAATCACCTGACAGGTAGATAAGTAGATAGATAGATGGATAGCTGGATACTGATGACAACAACAACAATACCCACATATAACAAATACTACTATTACTAATAATAATAATAATTATTATTATTATTATTATTTATTACATTATTATATTATTTATTATTATCAAAATTGAGTGAATGGATATATATTGCAAATAATATATAACATAATAATAAATTATAAATATAATAGATAATAATATCTAGATAACTGATAAATAAATGTAATAGATTTAATTATGACAAAAAGTTTTTTTGCTATATATATATATATATATATATATATATATATATATATGATAAATGAGGTAGAGTGACACAGTGTTCATGCATATTAAACATATAAACCTCCTAAAGCTCATTCAGTCTATTAAAACCCATTAACTCCTATAAAGCACATCTACGTGTAATCTTTGACGAGGGACTGATAGTTGCAGTTCCTGAAGTGTCCACTAGAAGGCCATGTGAGAAAATGTCGCACAGAGCCACACCGAGGGACTGGAAATAAAGGTGGCCTAATGAAAGCCATATGAACTCTTTGCTTTTCATTTATTTCATGAAGAAGCCAGATTAAATCTCCGCATTAGCGATACCTCATGCTTTATATTCCGCCTGCAAGCTCACTGAAATAAATTTACAGACTTCTAGTAACTCCAGAAACTAATTGCCCCATTTTTCATCAGGGGGGTTGAAGTTCCACAAGAGATGAAAAACACATTTACGGAATGCGCTGCCGTTTGGAAAATAAAAGAGGAATTTTGTTTGATGTCCCCTCCTCCTTCTCCCCACCCTCATTTCCCCTTCGCTGCATTGCTATTTACTCATAGGCAGCTACTTTATTAATGTGACACAGCCGAGTGCTTCCCCCACATTTGGAACGTTCCCCCGAGGCTGAGCTCCAAACCCCGGAGGAGCCATTAGTCCGGGAACAGGCGGCCTGTGTCCGCTAGTTGTATGCGCTGTTAAACCGTTATGAGAGGAATCTTACAACTTCTTACACACGGAATACACAAGGCTGAGCTTTTCTTGCCAGAGGCTAATGCAACTCTAGTGAAATTTGTTCTGCGTGCTGCATAAAAACGCAGCTAAAATGATATTACTAATTCTGCTGTATAAAAAGCAGAAAGGGCTGCTCTTTTTCTCATTCTGTTGTATCTATGATGTGTGTGTGCGTGTGTGTGTGTGTGTGTGTGTGTATCCTGTATGAAGTAGTAGAACTCACTGGTGCTCTCTCTCTCTCTCTCTCTCTCTCTCTCTCTCTCTCTCGTGTCTGTTAGCATGCAATATAAGTGATTTTGCATCAACTCAATTAACATCTTCAGGACCTTTCATACTCATCCACCCACGCAGCCTTCCCCTAACATATAATGCACACCTCCAGGTCTTGTTATGCACCACTGCCTACAAATTTGTAGCTTTAAACTCCTGCTTTCATCCAGAGAGTTAGCATCGGCTGCACTGCTTTTCTATTGAGGTCAAACCTAGCTTAACCTATCGATGCGAACACATAGCTGGAGTTCACACACGTCCTACATTATGCTATATATCCAAGGTTGCACGAACGGTACCACATCCCGCCAGCACCAAATCCTCCTTCCTTTCCTTGACTTCCTTTCAGCTATGTTCTTTAACCTTGCACTTCTGCTCCCCGCCTACATTCTCCCTCTTTGCCCCTCATTTCTTTGTTTCTTCTTCCGTTGCTTTTTTTTTTTTTTTTTTTTTTTTATATCTCACAATCTTTTTGGCTTTTGCTTATTTACCTCCATGATCCAGTAATTCGCGCTGTACGGTTTGCGGAGCCCGGAGAAGCGGTGGAGAGCGTGCCAAAAGAGCTAGCGATAGCAGCTAATTAGCGGCAGCTGCTGATGGGAGCAGGGTGTGGACGCTGCCAGAGGAGGCTCGACAAAAAGTGTTATCAAATGCAATTAGAAGCAGACAGACAGGACTTTAGAGAGGCTAAAACCCCAGGCTAGCTGAGAGGGCCTGAGTGTGCGCGCGTGTGCGCGTTAATCCATGTGAAAACTGTGCGTTCCCCTGCGGAGACGCGTAATGAGTGTGTTTTGTGCAAGTTGTGAAAGGAAGATTTAAGATTTACGGGTTTGGATGCTTCAGTTACGCGCTAAAGGCCAAGCACTGATACGGCTGAGGACGTCAGACAGGCGTGAGGATTCATTGCATCAGCAGACGGCTGTGTAGGAAGAGTGTGTCTGGCCTTTACTAGATACTCTTTATTACTGTTTAATTCTCAACCCTGCTTAGTCAGTAGGTATTAGCTAATGTTCCGTTAACAGCATCAGCTGATCTCAGACATTATTATTATGATTAGTATTTTGCGTCCTGGTTTCTAGTTATTCTATTTTTTCTCTACTTACAGAGAGACGGAGATTAAACAAGGCTGGTGATGGACTGACTGTTTAGAGCTGCTGTAGCGTAAGAGATAAGGAAGTGCGGGGATGAAAAATGGCAAAAAAAAAAAAAAGTATCATATTCCATTCTTTAGTAAATAAAAACGTGTTTTTGCGATTGTATGAAATAATTGGTATAGGAAACATAATTAAGTTCAGCGCGCGAGCTCTAAGCCTCGATTGTTTTCCCGTGACACGGTGTTTCATCCCTTACTTCATTACGCTCTTGTCACCATATAGCTTGTAATCTGAGCTGTTCGGGTTCGAGCGTTTTTAAAGCACTGGTTGAGCCTCGTTGAGAGCGCACGCTGTGCAGGTGCAAACGTAAGTGTGATGCGTCACATTTCTGACACCATCCGTCGTTCATCACTACTGAGTAGTTTTAAGGCTTTATAACTTTACAGACTTTTCAAACTCACTCCCAGTTTTAGGGTTCCGAGTGTATACTCGGAGTCTGAGCTTGCCTTAGGTGGGATGCGAGTCGTGCGGTGTCGACTTTCTCTTTATGCAAAGTTTTGAATTTGCCCATGAGGAAACCTGGATGGAAATGGCAGGAATTTTTGAACCACCCACATGTTGTGGAAAAGTTTTACTCTTGGCTGATGGGGAGTTGCAGTGCCGGTGTACTAAAGACTCAGTCGAAAAAATGATGACATAGCGAGTGGGTCTTCAAGTCCCTTTATTATTGTGTGCTGGACCGGCACTTTTTTTTGTTTGTTTATTTTATTACATCATCCTGTGTGGTCGTCAGCCACACATACCGTCTCAGACGATGCTTTTGTGAAATTACAGTAATATGAATGGAAGATTTTGATTGCGCTTGCAGTGTATATTGCGTATGTACTGGCCGCTGGCTGCAGCGTGTGCGCTGGGAGTAGCGTGCGTGTAGTGTGATCTGGCCCAGGCTGAAGACTGACAGCAGATGTGAATTGTCAAGCACTGTGTTTGGCTCATTAGCTGCTTATCCACTTGTAGCAAACCCAGCTGTCGCTTGGCCTGGGACTACAAGGTTGTGAGTGTGTATGTGAGGTTTTGTGTGTGCGTGTGTGTGTGTGTGTGTGTGTGTGTGTGTTTGATGTGCTTCCTTGGTTGTGTCATCCCTGGATAATGATTGGTCTCCTTCATTAAACAAGCAATCCCAGACGTCTGTGCCATTAAATGTCGGTCAATCTGTGGCTCCTTTTTATTCCCTTATTTATTTTTTTTTTTATCTTTTTAACCCAACTCTTGTTCTCCCAATCTAGCAACGCTGTATGGGATAAATCCTCGATCCATTGCAACCCTGACCAGGTTCAATCAAAAATCATAGGAACTCTCAATCGAACCTAGCACTTTGTAGATCATTGGAAGGCTTAAAAAAAAAAAAAAAAAAAAAAAGGCTAGAAAGCGAAAAAGGCTAAATCTAAGGCTTAATATAAAAAAAAAAAAAAGCAAAAAAGAAAATGTAAAAAGTGAAGTGGAGAAGAATCCGAGCCCTAGCGGGAGATCTCGTGCATCTGGTGTAAGCGGAGAAGTGGAGGAACTTGCTCTCCTGCGGCTTTAATGAAATCCCTCCTGCCTAATTACATGAAAAAACACAATATGTTTGGTAATAGCTCGACAAAAAGCTCCTGACAGGCAGTAAAGGACCATTGACAACTAAAGAGCGAGAGGCACGGAGGGGGCGATAAAGAGAGACAGAAACAGAGAGACATTTTGCACTTAGCTTGTGTTTCACATGACATCTTAATGAGATGAGTGCTATAGAACGCGGCGCGTCGGCTTTCCGAGTGTTTGGCCATGCAGAAAAGCACACTACACTACACTACACGCACGCACACACATTTTTTTTATTTACTCTAACTACATTTCCTTCATCCTTCTGTGCATCACCAAATATTGTGTCTACAACGCTAACTGCACTTAGACATATTTTTCCCTCCATTTAACTCTAGTAACCCCACTGACACAAAACTGATTTCTCCTGAAAAAAGCAAAGTGCTTTTCTGTCTTCTCTAATGTCTGGGTCTATCTGCTCAACCCAGTTATTCGCTATAACCGCACAAGCTCGGATGATCTAATCGGATAGCGGAGGCAGCATTAGTGTAGCAATGCAGTGGATATAAAGTGCTTTATACACAGAAGAAAAAAGAAGGAGATAAAGTGGAAGTTGACAGAAAATCGCACGTCCTGCTGACAGAGGTCTTGGTAATTAAAAATATCTCCCTCACACAAAAAGCTCTAATGGCCTTCGTATGAGGAAATCATTTGGAGTTCATTAAAAAGTCATTTGCCCAGGGTGCAGTGAGAGCCAGAGAGGCACGACGAGGGCACAACAGTAGTGTTTACGCGCTAGAAATCGCCACTGGAATGTAATAAGGGAACAAAGGTGGGTATGGAGGGGAGTGTTGGGGAGACCGTGCCGATGGTGGCCGTCCCAGAACGCCATGTTGCACTTCTGTCTGTTTCTTTAGTTATTATTAGCCCTCCATAAGATGCCTGGTCGAAAACGTAGCTATTACCATAATCCCAAGTCACGAGAAACAGAAAGGAGCTCTGACAGTCGTTTGATTTGCAAGGCAAATCACAGGTTTCCGTCTATGAATACTCTTGTTTGGATCCTTTTTTTTCCCCCATGGCTCATGCGCAGGGACTTATATGGAAGACACTCACATAAGTTTTCTGAGACTGAACGTTTACTTAACAAGGTGTGTCCAGTTCCAGCACTTTTTGCGAAAATCAAGCGTAAAGTTTACAGTTTTCACCACGAGGAAAGTCTTCAGGACTGAGTGCTTTCGGTGACATGACACCCTTCTGGTTTTACGATCTTCACGCGAAAGAGAAAAGTGAAGCCGGTGAGAAAACATCTGTATACAGATGTTATCCCCCTGCTTCAACATGCAAAGCACAACTCCAGGTTAAGCCGTAGCTCATGCGCTCTTAGGGAAAACCAAACGAAAGGGAAAAGGTTCCGTCTAGCGGACTTAAGACTTGTTCAGTTTGTCCTTCTTGGGGAACCGTAGAATTGAGGACTTCCATTTCAGAGCGGGTTTTAAACAGAATCCCTTTAGGACCCTTGAGAAGTTCCTTTTTTGAAAGCGCGCATGATTATCACCTTGTAAACTCCTGCTGCGTCGCGATTTGTAATTAGCTGTACGTTAACTTGATAGCGGATCCCTGCAGGATATTTGAACCCTCGTAGCTCATGACTCATACCTTCCACGATCTCATATTCATTTATCATACTCTTGACGTCAAAAAAAGACAACGCTTCGAAGATCATAACTCAGGATCTGTACTCTGTTTGAGCTGAATCCCTCTGCTAATCTTGCTTGTACTCGTTCTCTTGCAGTTCCACGAATGCCTAGGGTTCTTCTTTGGTGTCTCTGTGCCTATCGTGCATTTTGTTTTCAAATGTTCTTATGGAGGGTTTTTTTTTTGCCCACTACTGCCTTCAGCTCGTTCGGGGTCTAGTTCTGTATTGCTGTGAAGCTGCTTTGTGAACGGAGTGAAATTGCATGGATTACATTTAGTTCTATGTTGAGCCCTGCACATTTGGCGGATAATTGGTGAAGTCTTCCCCAACACTGCTGGCACCGTTATCTATTTATTTATTTATTTATTTATTTAAGCTCAGCTGATAAGTTCAGATGGGCGGCACGGTGGTGCGGTGGTCAGCACTGTCGCCTCACAGCACGGTTCGATCCCCGGGTCACCGCCTTTCTGTGCGGAGTTTGCATGTTCTCCCCGTGCATGCGTGGGTTTCCTCCGGGTGCTCCGGTTTCCTCCTACA
>JAQQZR010000037.1:3986708-4003978 GCA_030068235.1 Notoglanidium macrostoma | reverse complement strand
GCTGTTTGTCTGTGTTGGCCCTGTGGTGGACTGGCGACCTGCCCAGGGTGTACCCCGCCTCTCGCCCCAAGATGCTGCGATTGGCTCCAGCTTCCCCGCCACCCAGACGGATAAAGCGCTATAGATAATGGATGGATGGATGGACTTTAGGAATTCGTAAGTAATTTTTTATTAGTGTATAATTACCTGTACCTTCGAATTATTTTCTTTTTATAAGCTTAGAATGAGTCCTTTATATCTATATAAGGCGTGAGTCCATCTCCATGGAGCCACCATTTTGCACCATTACAGTATCCCAGATTGGACAAACCTCTAGAGAGCATCTTCTGTGTTTTGTGTTTTTACAAGTGGCATCATGAAAACTGGAAAGAAGCACCAAAAGGATGACAAAGAAGAAGAAAGTAAGACAAGGGAAAAGAAAGAAGAGGAATCAGTGTTTGCTGGTGCTGGCTAATACGTTTGAGAGCCTACATTTGAAAAATCAAAGATCATGCTTATTATTTATCGTGAAAAAAAAGCAAGGGAGTGTGAATATGGGTACTTAAGGGAGGGCTATTCAGGTGGTTGAATCCTATATAGTGGCTGTTTAATGTTAAAATGTTTTAAATGTCTTCTTAAATATCGTAAGAATTTGAATTTGACTTGAAGAAATCATTGCACATCTTAGAAAATAGAAAATAAAACCCTTTTGTAGTGGTTAAACATGCACGTTGAACTACCTCATAGTTTTGGTTATAGCAGGTGTTCTAGGTTTTATAGGCAGGTGCAAGTTTTAAGCTAGAACTTACTACTTTACTACAAAAAAAGATGTTACTTGGTGCAACAGTTAATATTTTAGTAGCCAGTGATCCCAAATGTAACGTGAAAGTAGGCTGTTTTATACCATACAACTTATATTTTACCGCTGCAACTAGCTGTAGATGTAAATGTTCAAGAAGGTGAACTTTACGAGTGAGGTAGATATACTGTTACATAAAAAGCACTTTTAAGATTGGTCTACGAAAACAAAGGTAAAGCATGGGAGCAAGTGATAACTTCTGTCACCTGCAGCGATAGGGACTGCGGAAACGAGGACTCCCAGAAGGTAGATAGTTCTCATGGTTAATAGTTAGGACAATTTCTTATGTACAGAAATGCACCCGAATGGTTTATACATAACCTCAGATTGGTTCATGAATGAGATCCCATGCTTTCTGCTACTTTTTCGGACTTTTGACAAAGAAAGAGTGGAAATATAGCCTCAGGTGCGTGAATCAAGAATTCCATGGTTGAGATCTCTTGTCTTGATCTCAGGAGCATTAGTCCACTCGGTGTAGCCATTGGGAACGCAAACTTTTACACAGAGCTAATAAGACATGCCCCAAATCAGAGGGAAGTGGGCTACTCCTATATAGACTGCCTGTAGCATGGTTCTACTATTTCAAAGTGAGCGTGCGTGTGTGCGTGTTGGTGTGTGTATTTTCTGACTCTGTAAACTAAAATAATAGAAAAGAATTTCTGCTTTTTGTAGCAACATAGCTGTTTATGCTTTTATGAATGTTGAATGCCCAGGGTTACTTCAGCAGATGAAAAATATATGAACAGTATCTACTGACCGGAGTCAGTGTGCAGCGCCCATATAAATTAAGCACGGCATCTCCGTGGCTCCTTTGAGAAGTGGAGACTAGCAGTGTTTTACTCATATTGTTAAAAGAGTGCAGGTATGTGTGCTTTCCCATGTACCTCTGAGAGTGCATGTCTGGCTTTGTAACTAATGCGCACTGGTGCGAGTGAATCGGTTTAGATGTAGCCATTTGCACTGTTGCTGACAGCGGAGTAATGGGAAAACAAAAAGGTAGTGCGGGGTACAGCTGCTGGCTGTGGGGTAATTAACCAGAGCGGTGGAGTTTGGGGATTATTCCAGGACATACGTCAAATTAATGGCACACTAATGAGTTGAGGCTTTTTAATTTGTTCATCCCCACAGTTCGGAGTTGGATAAGCGAGGCTTTATTTCTCTTTTCATTCCCAGCAGGCGGCTTAGCGGTTGGGTGTTCTGTCTGAAAATCTAGTCCAAAGATTACAGAGCTTATATGAGCACCAGCTCTATGGGAAGCATTGAGTTTAAGCTATAAGACAGTCCACCTTCTTTTTAACTAGTGTGAAATCTGGTGAAAAAGTTGATAGACAGGGAAGAAGCTGATCTCTGAATCATGGCCAGGGTTTCCGATTCCCCTCAGCTTGTCTAGCTGTCGAACTCCTGCAGGAAAGGCACTCTTGATATTAATTGGGAGTGGCATGTGGTTACTGAGCAGCTACACTAGGGAGGAGATGTGTGTTAATCTGTTTGTCAGGAAGAGAATGGGTTCCATCGGCGAGCTGTTGGAGGTGTACGTTCGCAAGAGCCATCCAGACACGGCCGTAGAGAAGTCAAACCAAATTCAGAGGACTTTTTTTTATAAAAATAATAAGACAAAATGACATCACTTCAAGGGCCCTGACATCCCAATTTTCGTACTGGAAAATTCACCAATTTTGCAATTTCTTTCGTGATTGGAAATGGTTCCATATTCACTTGAACCAGTAATGGCACTGAAGTCGTACATACTAGCGTTCGCACATGATGTGTCTTCCTCTAACACATTTTCCATCTCCTTCTGATTGGTGAATTCTCTAGGTTTCCAATTAGTGGCTGAAAGCCTGGAGCAGGACCTGCAGCAGCACCTGATGCCCAGCACCCCAAATAAACAGGGCTGCTTTCAATTCTACAGCTCGGAGCTAGCCTCTTGTTCAGCAGAGTGGAACAGAATCTTTGTTACACCTCCATCTAGTATACTCGTTTAAGCAACAGAGACAAGGAATTTGCAGAAAACACCAAATCTATAAGAAACAGCTTCATTGTGTTGACTTTAAAGAAAAAAAAAGCACATTTGACTAACCAGCATGAAAAGTATTATGGATTTAAAACTATAAGAACTGGCATCCCATTCTCTTAACATTTGTTGACAGCTTGCACCAATGGATCCTGGGATAGGCTTCAGGTCCACCAGGTCCTCCAGGCCCTGACTAGGATAAGGAGGTTGTTCAAGATGAATGAATGAATGAATGATGGATGTGTACATTAGGAAAATTAAATAATGTAATGCTTAATGGACCAAACAAACAAATAGCTTTGATAAACAAAAAAGAATAGCGGAAGTCAAATTACCCTTACATGTTTGTCTGGGAACCCTTGAAGCCTCAATGTAGAACCCTACAACAGACTGGTTCTCTATTAGATAGCTCCAAACTAGGACTGTATTAGGGAGTCAAGAGCTCTTATACTGGATATACTGTAGAAAGAACCCCCTGAAGAACCCTTTCTTAAGAGCGTACAATGCTTTCATGCTGTCTGAATTGCAGTAATTATGATGAGAAAACTTTGCTGTCATAACAACCTCCACTTTTGTGGAAAGGAAAGGCTTTCCACTAGTTGTTGGAGTCTTTCTGGAGTGCGGCCACAAGCATTAGTGAGGTCAGGCGCTGATGTTGAGTGAGGAGGTCTGGGGTGCAGCCGGCATTCCGTTTCATCCCAAAGGTGTTTATTGGGCTTGAGGTCAGGGCTCTGTGCAGGACACTCGAGTTCTTGCATGCCAACCTTGAGGGCCATGTCCTAATGGACCTTCCTTTGTTCACAGCAACATTGTTATGCTGTATGGGCAAGGTTTGACCTAGACCCCTTAGTTCCAGCACAGGAAAATTGTAATGCTGCAGTGTACAATGACGTCATGTACAATTGTGTGCTTCCAACTTTGTGATGAGTGTGATGGTCAGGCATCCACAAACCTTTGGCCATATAGTATAGAATGCTATTTTATTACTGTCAGGAAATATTTGCTAGATACGTATAAAGTAAAATCCAGGCATTACCCTCTTAATTACCATTTGCGCAATCCGTATCCCTACATCATAAATATTTACGTCTAGATTATTACTAGAAAGTGTAGAGCCTGAGACATTAAACTCGTAGTTGCCATAGTTGCCAATCTGTCATTGTTTCATTTGTTTTTATAACGCGGCTTCATACATCATTAATTCAGAGCTTTCTGAAACATTAAGGCATATCGTTTGCATATCGTAAGCTCGTTATTAGCATTATTCAGACACGACCTGAACATACTATTAAAGTTATCTCTGCGTGTCGGACAGCCTCTCCTCCAAACTACTGCTAATTCCCACTTCTTCATATGTCTTTACTGACCAATTGCTACTGCTGTCTTTTATATGTATATGTATATATACAGTACATATATATATATATATATATATGCAGTACAACAAGGTGTGACTTGTGTGGATGTGGATATGGATGGTCAAGAGTCTTAATAATGGGCATGCTGCATGAATAGCAGTAGCTTGATAAGACACTCGGTAGGGTTAATTGGTGGTGGGTGTCATATTAGTCATGTTATAATAAAACCAACTAATATTCCAGAGCTGGAGAGGCACAGAGCTTTATTTGACAAGCAAACACGCTCCTCGTTTTCCTCAAACACTCTGGAAAATGAACGGGGTGACATGGGAGGAGAGAGAAGACAGATTAGAGAATGCATGCCTATCATCAGGCAGAGATAAGGTGGAGATAGAAGGAGGGAGCAAAGGATGGAAGGATGAAGAGAATTGAATGAATGAATAAAGATCATTAATATGAAATTCCAATGCACAGGTCATATAGCAGGCTTCCATCAACTTATAAAGTAGAAGCCACATGTATAATGTGTGTGTGTGTGTGTGTGTATATGTGTGTCCTACACATGTCCTTCCTTGGCTGCTGCCTCTGCCACCCAGCGCAGTGATGCAATCTCTGTCCTCTCCAGTGCTTTTTAAGACATTTCTACAATATTTGTTATGTATCATGGTTCTGTATATACTGTAGATTTGGTACATTAAAAAAGACCAAGTGAGGGTTTTTTTAATTATAAAGCAGGAAATTAAGTAGCTGAGTATAACCTACCAGCCAGGCTACAGTTACATGCTTGTTTTATCAGTTCAGCTATGTTACAGGGGAAATTAATGAGTACACATTGTTTTCTAAAGCTGTGCATTTCCTCCCCTCTAAACGCCTCCAAAAATAATGAAATACATCAATACAATTGATCTTAGTCTTTATTTTTTTTATCCATATCAAACACTGGTACGTCGAACTGAAGTAGACATTCCATATGTGCAAAAATATGCATGGGAATGTTAAAGGAGCTTATTAGACAGAAAGGGACTTCACCAAATATTAATTATGATGAACACAAGTATGAAACCACTATTTTGTAGGAAAAAATGTTTTTCTGTTCTTCTTCCTAGTGTGTGTCCATGATTGTGGCAGCTGGCATGATAAAACACATTTTTTTTTATTATCCGGCTTGTTTGTAATTCTGACCCTAATGGTGGCACGATGGTCCAGTGGTCCACTGTTGCTTCACAGCCAGCAGCTTCTGGGTTTGAACCTGCCAGTTCCTTTCTCTGTAGAGTTTGCACGTTCCTCCGTGCCTGAGTGGGATTCCTCTCTCTCTCTCTCTCTCTCTCTCTCTCTCTGTGATAGACTGGCAACCTCACGCAGCCTGTCCACATTGACCCCCACATGGAAACAGAAATAAAGATGTAGAAGATTGACATTCTGACCCTCACTATTGGCTTGAGACATCCGTATTCATGATCTTATTTTTCAAAACGATCAAAAGCAGTCTTGGATGAGGCGAGTGTTGCCTGAGTATCTGCCTTTGGTTTCAGAGCATTCCCTAGAAATTCCTCGCTGCTTAGAATGCATCTTGTAGAGTCAGCAGATCTACTACATTAGCCTTGATATCTTGCATGATATTAACAGCCTAAAGCTGCTAAAGCATGGGCCAGGTCTTAGTCTCTAGGCTAGTGGTCAGAACAGCTCAAGTACAAAGCCTTCCTTTTGTTGAGCCTAAGGAGCGAATTCTCTCTGAGTTATTAAACATGATTTATTAAGTATAGCCGAGAGTGTGGCTTTGTGGTTCTTTAGGCAAGGAGAAAAAGACATACAGGAAAAAAAAAAAAAAACAGAGTGAGGAGAGAGACAGAGGTAGAGAGAGAGAGAGATGACAGATGGGAGAAGAGTGAGCGAGGAGGCTCGGGGTCTTATCTCTCTATTCTGTCTTCTCACAGACACGAGAAGAAACGTGATGAGACAACAGGGTCAGAGCGCTCATTCCGGTGATGAGACAAACTCAAGTCGAGTTCTCCGCTGATCTTACATGCCACTGGGCAGCCGACGATCAGCTGCCAGAAGAGATACAAGAGGACGTAAAAAAAATAAAATAAATAAAAAATAAAACTCTGATTTCTGCCTTATCAACCTGACAGATAGACAGGAAGATGGACAGATGGACCTCTTTACGTCTCTCTCCAGCGCTGCATCCACGCAATTAACATCCCTCCCAACTTCTCGAGCTCAACTTTGGCTAATTGGAGGAAACGACTCCATAAACAGCAACCCCAACAACAACAACAACATCCAGTGTGACAGCTCACCATTTTAGTGAGCCATTAAAATATATAATTGGAGGAAAAAAAGTCCAGTACAGCAGAATTAAGCTGTATATGATAATGGAGGCAAACATAATCACCTTCCTCTCAGCGTAGAATCACTGTTTCCCCTCAGCTCCGATAAACGTCTCTATGCATATTTATTATGCAATAAAGGTGGCAATTAATTTTATGATAATGTGGAACCCAGTTTTCCAAGGTTAAATCCATACACTGGCCATTCCTTGACTTTTACTCTTTCTTTATACGTATACCCATCACCGCTCCTCATTTCCAAGTCAGCACAGGGCCACTGAGCAGTGTGCCTCAGGAGAAACTTGGAGCAGTGTGTCCACAGGTAGACAAATGATCAAATAAGAGACAGAGACAGAGAGGCTATGTCTATATACAGTACTGTGAAAAAGTCGGAGCAACATCTTTTTTTCTGCATCAGTCAAGTTTTTCATAGAAAAGATTTCCCATTTAACAACAGCAATCACATAATAATAATAATAATAATAATAATAATAATACACAATAAAATGTTATATACCATAAAAGTATCAACTATTTACCAAGAAAGAAAGAGAGAAAGCAAACATCTGCACCATATCTATCTATATATCCATCCATCCATCCGTCTATCTACCTACCTACAGTATTTACCTTCCTACTTACACTGTAAAAAACTTCAAGGTGATTAAAATCAGAAATGAAAGCTCACTTTCTTACTAACTAGTAACTTACTTATATATAACTTACATTATAATATAATAATAATAATAACTTACATTATCCATTCAAGAAAACTCTCTTAATTCTTGTCAAATAAACATACAATTCTTCACCTCGCACAAGTTCAAGTTGCAATAACTTCAACTAAATTCGGATTGAGGGCCAGTTTAATCTAAGAGCAGGGATGTTTTTGAATTGTTTCTACTTCTTATTTTCGCTTATAATGTCAAGTTTGCCCCTTTCCTTAATCCTTACACTGAAAGCCAGCAACTTCTCTGAATAACCCCTGCTCCTCATCTTTCCCTGTTTCAATGTATAACTTACAGCCATGAGTTAAATGAACTTCGAGTTAAATGTCAAGACGATGGATTACTTTTTTTGAAATCTCATAAACTTGAGTTTAATATCCAAATCTTGTCATAACAATTGGAGATAAAAAGAAGAAATAGGTTCACGTGACTTAATTTTACGATGATTTTTTTTTTTACAGTGTACACATCCATCCATGCTGGTAAACAAGGTTTTAATGGATGAGTTAGTGGACGAATAACAAGGGCAATACAATGTCGTGTTTTAAATAAACATTTCATTCTAATTAACGCATTTTGTAGGCCACATTAAATCAGGGATCGGACAGTGTCTGATGTTGCCTGATATGAATTGTGTGACTGACTGCGTCTCGTTTGGTGCGTCTCGTACTGATAATGACGTGCTATTTATTATTTAGCTAAACATGTTCTAGGTCTAATAAATGCAGGTCTATCTGTCTGCCTCTCGAAGTGAGCGTAAGTATGTTTTTATTGCCCTTTTTATCGCCTGTCTTGGATGATTTTGGCCTTGGACTTACAGTAGAAAGTCTTTTTTCCCCCTCTCTCTCTCTTATTAAGACGTGTTGCATATTCTTCAGAGCGTATTCTCTTGCAAGAGGAAGAGGATGAAGCTGAGGATGGATGGATTATGGAAAGTAAAATTTAGTATAATAGTCAGCCAGGTTAGCCATGTCATATGGGTAGATAAAGTGACTGCAGACGTGATAGTAAACTTTTCATATACATTTTGAAGAGAGAGGATGTACTGACGATATGCTTAGTGCCTTGGAATAGCTAGGATGTTATATGTGCTGCCTTACCTTCATGTCAGATATTAAATTTCAGGATATTGGAGCATAAATCAGCATCAGTTGACCTACATAGTATGAATTCTGCTCAGCTATTGCACATATTTACACATTACAGAGAAAGAGAGGAGGAGGGAGATGTCGTAAGCAGGGTTTATATCTGATTGTTCTCCGTTTTTTTGGGTGCTCATGTGTGTATAAGGAGTATGTGTTTTGTGTGTGAGAAAGCCTGGGAGGACGATGACGGTAATGCAGGATGGCAGAGCCGGCACTACGGTGTCCAAACACATCCATCTCACCGTGCCGTTCTGACATTATCCCTGAACATGTTTGTCTCGTTTTAGTACTATTACAAATACATGTGTGCACACACACACACACACACACACACACACACACAACACAGGCATATAAACAGACTAAATACCTGCATTTGCAATTCAAAAATACTTGATGCCAGTAACACCACCAGACATTCATATGGATAGACTCTTCGCTGTAAAATTTTTTCACACACAGGCGCTGAAGGTAAGATCCACCACTGCCAGAGCCGCACGGCATTGCATGATATGAATGTTTATTTACCTTGATCATCATATTCTCAACAGTCTCCTCTCTGGGACTACGCAAAACTCTGTAAAAACCGCTTGGCCGAGGCTACAAAGTGCTGTGTGTCTGGAAGGTGTTTTGCCCTAAAGTGGTTGGTGCCTAACCAAGACTGAAGTGGGCTTTTATCTTATCCATACACAGACTCACACACAGTCTGTTTCATTATTCCCATCTGCTCAGCTCCAGAGAAATCATTTGAGAACAACCTGGGGCACAAACAGAAAAGACAAACAAAATAACCATTGAGGATTCTTCGTTCTCCGAGCCAAATATTTATGACTGATCACGGGGGAACGATCCCTTGAAGTTTATCAATGACTGGACATCTGCAGTTCATTCATTTCTAGATTATCATCGACTTAAGGGGGGGAAAAAAAACATATCTTTAGCATATACTTATTTCAATTTGTCATGAAACTGTTTTGAGTCCCTTCTTCCATACCTTATGGTCGCATGCTGTAGGTAGTGACAGAAAGAATATGGTAGTGAGTACAAATGCTGGAAATAAGGGTTCCTCTGTGTGGTTGCTGGGTTTACTCTGTGTGATAGGGTGACAATCCAGAAGAGTCTCAGATTATAGCTGCCGCTCCTGCAAACTGACATCAGCCAGTTGAGATGGCTTATGCCCTCTAGTTCGACCTGGCTGCCACTTGAACTGTTCCAATGAACTCAAAACCCAGGACAGACCCACAGGGACGATTACATCTCACAGTTGGCTAGGGAACATCTGGGCACTCCTAAGGAGGAGTTGGAATATGTGGCTAGGGATGAAGGGCTGACATTCTCAGCCCTCAGCAGGAAAAGTGGAAGGAAACTGAATGAACAGCACAGAATTAGAGCCCAGTTTGCCAATCCCGGACAGGACAGTCTCAAAAGTGGGCAGTTTAATGTTTTGCCTAGTGAAACAGTTGTTTGGAATGTGGACAGAATCGTTTGGTTCTCGATAACAATATTAAACCAGATAAATAAGTAAATAAATAGGCCTCAAACCCTTAATATCAATCGCTGTTCAGTTTTGGAAAATTCCGGAAAAATCTACGCTGAAGAATAAGCAAATTCCTTCTGTTTTTTTTTTTTTTTTGACTCAAGTCACTTCCTTAAACAAGGAGTTTGAAATTCTGTTATGAAGTTTCCTAAGGTGAACCTTGTATAAAGGGGAGACTAATTTTATTTTGATTTTTTCAAGGTTTAATTGGCTTCAACTGCAAAATTGTAGCTACCCTTGGAGAGGAAAAAAAAAACCCATCTCGGCTTCTACTCGACTGGTAGTTATTGTTTACGAAAGAAATCAGAGCCACTTTTCATCGCATTTATGTTCCCACTAGGGGGTAAACACACACAGCTGGCTGAGGGACAAGCTCTTTCTCTCTCTCTCTCTCTCTCAGTCTCTTTCTAAAACTATATAAGCAGTCAGCTGGGTAAGCAGTACATCACAATGCAAATGTTGGAGAGAAGGGAATGGGTTGTGATGAAAATAAAAGCACATAGCTTACTCGCAAAGCCCCTGAGCAATAAATGCTATGATTTGTGCAAGAAACCCTTCTACTACCAAAACCTAAAACCAGTTTTTATTAATAAAATAAAACACCACTGTACTTAAATATTGTTCCCTCATTGAGCTTCAGGGAAGAAATCTTCACTTTAGAAAAAAAAGATGCTGAACGGGAGGCTACTGAAAACTTTCAGAATGACTGAATGGGGCATCCCAAGGGTTAAGCGGTTGGGCTTAACAAACAAGTACAGTAGCTTTATCAGAACCAGCCAGTATGCTCCATCTTGGCCAAGCCCCAGGCATAGGCATATATAGCTTCTGAAATAAACATGAGGTCTTGGGAGTGTGTATGTGTGTTGGCGGAGCTTGCGGGAAGCCCTAACCTAGCATTGCATTCCAAAAGCAAACTCTCAAAGAAAAGTACACAGGAGTGGATCTCCTCCTCAGGTTTAGTTACCCCTGCTAGAGCTTATTGATTGAAGGAACAGAGAGGTTCAATAGATGGATGAATCACATCCGGTGCCTTTCTGGCTCCAGAAGCTGCTCTGTCTTATCTCTGTCTCATATCTCAGCCACCCGCATTTTCTCTCCGACACTTATTCAAGTTATAAATAGAGGACGAGACCAGGGCGTTCCAGATTGTCTCATCTCCTGCCATTCAGGGTGCAGCTCGAGCCCTCAGCTCGAGGCCGAGCAAAAAAAACCTTCCTCTGGAGATGATGAGGGATGAAGGGGTGGTTGGCAGGATGAAGAGTGCAATTACCTGTCAGGGGATGAATTAGGGAGGAGGTGGAAAAGGCTCAAATGGTGTTATTGTTCACCGTTCTGAACATCCATCCATCCGTTGTCTTTCTAAATCCGTTGAAACGAAGCCCCCCCCATTCCAGTCAGTCTTTGCCTTTTGTCAAATGAACAATAACTCTGACAGCTATTCCCTTTGTCTGTCTTCCATTGCAGAATTTGCTGAAATGAACCTATTTGCCCAGTGATTACAGAACAATAGCATGAAAATTTCCCTTGAAAGAAGGGGTGAATGAGTGTCTCATGCCACTTTTCACTTTCCATAAAAGCCATTACTAACCCTGTGCTCTGATATCAGGGTGACATTTCCTGGGTGTGACTGGATTAATCTCAGGACTACCAGACAAGCCAAAGATCTTTGACCACCCCGTTGTGTCTTTTCACAGCAACAGCTGGATTCCGGATGAGGTCTTTGTCCAAGCTCACAAGATAGCCCTGGCAGATGGCCAATAATAATGCCTATTTTTAAATGATGAGCCAGATGTCAAAATAGCCATACCTGCAGATAACCTAGTCTGTGCAAATTAAAAGAGATGATCTTATAATGATATGCCCAGAAAAGTCATTTGCAGTAATACCATGATTCTTTGGTTGACAATTCAGATTAAATTGAAAGGCTGTTTTTCTAGCTGTTCAGACATGAGATGACTCACCCAAGGGCTGCGTCTACGTCTTGATGCGAAGCTGTCCAAAATCTTTTAGTCACCAAGTCACATTCTCTCTCGACTGCCAACATTCTGGGACGCTCTCCATGACCATTTGCCTCTTTTCCCTACGAACATTCCAGTTAGTCCTTGGACTGTCTATACATGCATGACCTTTGCTAACTTTGTCTCGCAATGTGATTACTGTCCTTACCGTGTTCCCTTAATTACAGCAAGTATTTCTTCTTCAGAAGCTCGGACTCACTAACCACTGTCCCAAGCCTACCTTATTATATTACAGACATGTCTACTCTCTTTTCCAAGACATAACACTGAGGAATAACCTTTTCTCCTCCTCTAGCACTTCCCCATGATGAATATTAAAGGTCCATCAGACACCTCCAGCATGAGCCATTACACATATTTGCTGTTATTTCAGCAGAACAGTACAGTAACCTCTGAACCCCATTAACAGCTGCTGTTAATAAAGTGCCGATCAGATACATTATAGCTCCCGCACCGCTTGCAAAAACCAATTAGGGTGTTTTTAACCTGCTGGTTTAACAGCCTGTCACAGATGTAGCACTTCGCAACAACAGTGACCATGGAATAATAGCATGAAAAAGTGGGTGAAAAAGAGGGAAGAAAACACAGAGTGGGAAATACATTGAAGCCAGTCGGCCGAATCACTTTAGATATGTTGATTTCTAACATGTCAGCGCAAGGGGCAGGGATGTAAAGGCTTCTCTTTAAATTTACTGGCCCAATCCCTGCAAATACACTGAACCTTGAAAAAAATGTGAAATTATCCCTGGCTGCCAATGTGAACTAAACACTATCTGAATCCTGAAATGGTGTGTGCATGTAGTTGAAAACTCACGAGGGATAGAGGGAGAGACAGAGATAGGAGAGGATAGTTGGAGGGAGTGAGGCAGTAATTTGCAGAGGAGGTAGAGGTAACTGGGGGTGATGTCTGCCTCAGGCAAACATGCAGACAGAAGAACAGTGCAGTGACACACTGTACAAGACCCCATGACACAACATGGTCATAGAAATGGTGTAAGTTAAAGGTTTCTTTGTGGCACAGGTGACATTTCTACCTGGCATCTCCAAGGTTCCTGGTTCAACCCTAAGCTCAGATTACCGTGTGTGCAGTTTCATATGTTCTCCCCATGTTTGCATGGGTTTCCTCTGGGGTTTGCGGTTTCATCCCACCTCACAAAAATGCGCATGTCGATGGGCTGCCTGTAGGTATTCCCAGGATGGGTTCTGGGTTCACCATGACACTGAACAGGATAAAACGGTTACTGAAAATGAGTGGATGAATTCAATGAGTAGGGTCCTATCTGCCTTAATATACATAGGTGAACTAACACAGGTCTATGATCAGTTAGTGTTTTTCTCTGATTGAGAGGGGCCATCCTTACAGAAAGCTGTACATTACTCAATTGGACATTATCCAGACTCAAATTTACTGGCTCCTTTCTAAAGTTGTGCCACATCATATACTCTATGTATATACTCAGCACCACTGTACAGCCACATGTTATTTCTAGTTTTAGTGTCAGGAAATCCCTAGCCAAAACTGATGTTTATCACCAGTGTACATCAGTCAGACTGATCAGTGACCATTGAGACCCACATGCTCCTCAAGCCATTGGTAACTAAATCTTGGCATGTCTGCTGCAATCTCCAAATGAAATATGATGCCTAAGCAAATAATAGTGCACGCTTGTGCATGGCTGCTCAGTGGGTCCATCTTCTATCTCCTGAGCATTCAGGGCCTCAGGCCATGCTGCAGTGCCCAGCATATGGAGCTAAAGTGGTGCCAGCGGGACAGAACATGGTAGGCGCACCTAGTAGGACCAATCTAAGTCTCTCTGCCATGGCACGGTGCCTTGGGCATCTACTTCCTCAGCCACCAATCAGTTTTTTCCAGCAGAGACTGAGTGGGCTGGTTTTTGGGTGGGGGGGCTGGGGGGCACATGGAGAGGTATAAGTGGAGAGACAGATTAGGAAAGGGGTAGAGGGAGAAAGATGAAGAGAGTTCAGAGAATGAGACGGCGGAAGAGAGATAGATGGAGAAATAATGGATAGTCAGGTACTTGACTATATCATGCTTTAGGCACTTCAATAACCCACTTCCTCAAAACACTCATTTTCAGAGAACCCATAAAAATTGGGAAAGAAAAGAGCAGACACATACACATGTGACCCCAGGATAATGATCATAACCAGCACGTTTATCTGCTGTTATTGTTGATATATGCTTAAACCTCCTCATAAGGGCTAAATTAGATTTTTTTTTTTTTGTTCCTAAAGAATAGGTGGCTCTGGGCTTCAGTTCACTTTTGCAGAAGAATGACTTTTTGCAGGATTTTGCCTCCTGCTGTGGTACCAGAGGGCAGACATTAGCGTCACTGCTCTCCTGAAGAGCTTTATCATAAAGCAGACATCAATAAGCAGAGATGTGCTGTTTCTGCACCCTCCCGCCCCACAGCACACCCCACCCTGCCAGCTATAGCCTCTACTGCAAACACAACACACAATATTAAGCCATTTTTATTATCCTCTAATGCCGCAGAGAGCTTGATTTAACACTCCCTCTTTTGGCTTGCCTTGGCTGTTTCATTAGCATGCTGAAGGCCTTTCTGCAAAGTGAGTGTCTCAGAGAGGGCGGGTGTGTGTGTGTGTTTAGGCGAGTGTAACGGGTTGACATCGAGTGTATGTTTACTAATAGCCATAGGTGTTGCTGATTAGGCATTGCAGTGATTGGTGGGTCCTAGTGTTGTATGTCATAGTGATGGTTCATGCTTACACAGAAGAAAGAAGACAAGTCAAAAATAAATTAAAAATGGATGGCATATGATAATAATAAAATAGGATTTATTTGGGTGTGAGGTTAGAATGGGAATATTATAGCATTATTATAGCATGGGACAGGACAGGGTGGGACAGTTTACGAAAACAGGATAGGATAAATTAAGATAAAAAGGATAGTATAGGAAAGAGAGGATAGAAAAGTACTGGATGTTGTATTGGATATTAGAATAGAGGAGAGGAGAGGAAATAAGTGGAGAGGAGATGTTATCGGACAGGCTAGAATAGTATCGGACCCCTGGTATGACTGGACTTTGCACTTTTTACGTTAAATCTAACACCTCTGACCAAATCTTCATTTATTCCTCTCCATTCCTCTGTCTCTCTTCTCCTTTACTGTTTCTCCCACTTTTCTTATCCGCATAGCATGAGATGTTGGTTCTCTGATTTGTCACACATTAAATCCTAAACCCTATAAAATAAAGCTGCCTTTTATTTAAACCTACTCACGCATGGGTCATTCCTCCTACACACGCTTTACAATAATGTACCTTTGTTAGGGGGAAATTTTTTTGTTGGTGAAGCGTCAGGCTTTGTTACTTCTCTGAAGCATCCTTCACACCAGTCACCAAACCAGTCTGATAAAGTGTCATTCATTTGCTTAGTAATGCACACACGCTGTCTCTCTAACTCCTTTGCTCACTCTGTCTTCACACCTGTGTCCTTTTGCCTGAGGCTAAGAGTTCCGGCCTCTAATCGCATGTACTCTAAATTGGCCAGGGCCGTGCCAGGTTAGCGGGCAGCTTGTGCACCCATGGAGCAGGTGGCACGTTACGTAGTGCTCTTGCTGAATAATGAGGCAGAAAGCCATTCTCTGGAATCAGGCAGTGGGTTATGGTGCCTCCCACCGGCTTAACAGCTTACATTAAACAGTGTATTATGGATCGGTGGGATTCTCATCCTCTGAGCTTTCTTTAGTACCTTCCACATGTCCTAAATAAACATGTTCGCGTCAAAAAATGCCCATATTTCCTCCTCTGCTTTCCTTTTTTCCTCTCTTTATCTGTTTATTTTCATTCCTGCCTCCTGTTTTTTATTTCCTTCTTTTTTTTTTAAATGTGATGGTTCTTATATTATCTAGATAGTTCACTCGGAGATAGCAGACAAATTAAAACAACAGGTTTTTTTTTTTTTTTTCACTTTACATGCCAGTATAAAATCTAAACGCCTCATCTTGACAAATGTCTTCTTGTTTCTTATCCTCGCTACACCTTTTTATAAGGATACCATGATGCAACAGAGCAAAATACTGACATGGAAAAAAAAAAAATACAGAAAATGAATTTGTATTTTGTTTTCCCCACTGGTTGCATGCAACACCATACAGGCTGTGCAACATCATCTAGCATAATATTACTCACCCTGTCTCCATTTCAGTAACTTCTCACTTATCCGCCCACTTCCAAAGCCTTCCCTCAGTCATATTATTAAATCTATATATTCAAATGACCGCAGCTCTGACTAGCCATGCGTTTAAAACCGAAAAGGGTGTGCTGTTATCCCCAAGTAAAACTTTAAGTAGGAAAAAGGAAGGTATTCATATACTGATGCGCATTTATTTGCCAGATAGCTAACAAGAACTGACAGGATTTGTATTGAAAGTTGTATTGTTAAATATATTTACTACTAATGCTATCAAGCTAGCTAATATGAGCTAACCTGACAGATTTTCTGCGATGATTTCTATTCATATTTATAAATGTTAATCTATGATGGACTTGCATCCCATCCAGGGTATAAGAAAATGAAGGATGAATCACTGCTAATGCAAGCCAGCAAGCTAACAAAAGATAACCTAATAAGATTTCTGAGAGGATTTTTAAAGTTGTATTTATAAATTGTAATAATCATTCCTGCTAACTGTAACCAACTAGCTAACATAAGCTAACTTTACAGGATTTCTGAGAGGATTTTTTTTTAGGTTCCTTTGATAAATGTTTATAAGCTCCACTGCTAATATTATTCATCAATCTAAGACAGGATTTCTGAGAGGAAGTCTGTTTGATAAATGTTCATAATCTCCACTGCTAATATTATCCATCTTGATAACATAAGCTAACCTGAATGGATTTCTGACAGGATTTTAAGTCATATTCATACATTCATACATACATACAGTACCTAAACATTTGCTGCTAATGCTAGGCAGATGGCTAACGTACACAGACTTCACAACATTTCTGAATGCGATTGTAAAATTACTTCTAAACCTGTAAAACTTTTTTCCAGGGTATGTCTTTTGAGTCAATATATGCATAAAGATGCTAGCCACAGCACTGGCTAGTGCTTGCTTACTTTTTTCTTTTGATGGCACAAATGCAATACTTTAGAAACATATAACCTTGTTCATTTTCTGTAGTCTTAACTAGCTAACTATCCATCCATCCATTATCTATATCGCTTTATCCATCAAGCTGGAGCCAATCCCAGCATCTTGGGGTGAGAGGCGGGGTACACCCTGGGCAGGTCGCCAGTCCACCACAGGGCC
>JAQQZR010000037.1:3943198-3958820 GCA_030068235.1 Notoglanidium macrostoma | reverse complement strand
TCAATCCCGTTCTCCAACAGAAACTTCGATCAATCCCGTGTGCTCCAACAGAAACTCCCATCAATCCCGTGTGCTCATAAGAAACTTTAATCAATCCCGTGTGCTCCAACAGAAACTCCCATCAATCCCGTTCTCCAACAGAAACTTCGATCAATCCCGTGTGCTCCAACAGAAACTCCCATCAATCCCGTGTGCTCACAAGAAACTTTAATCAATCCCGTGTGCTCCAGCAGAAACTCCCATCAATCCCGTGTGCTCATAAGAAACTTTAATCAATCCCGTGTGCTCCAACAGGAACTCCGATCAATCCCGTGTGCTCCAACAGAAACTCCGATCAATCCCGTGTGCTCCAACATAAACTCCGATCAATCCCGTGTGCTCCAACAGAAACTCCGATCAATCCCGTGTGCTCCAACAGAAACTCCGATCAATCCCGTGTGCTCCAACAGAAACTCCCATCAATCCCGTGTAAGTTTCAAACAGTAAGTTTGATCCATCCCACGGACACCCACATCAATCCGACCTGCTCCTGCCACTCATGGAAAATTTCACCAATCCTGCCCACTCCTGCAGAAAGTTAGGTCAATCCTGACCACTCTGCAAAACTTTACAATAATCCCATCCTCACATGCAGCTGTAATTGTTTGCACCTGCCAGTGATATTTTCTGACAAACTAAGTTGGTTCTATTAAAATATAAACAAATCAGTAATTAAACCACCATGACCCTGACCAGGATGAAGCACTTCCTTCCAGCCAGTCCCAGCTGACTTCAGGCGAGAGGCAGGGTACGCCCTGCGATGGTCACCAAACTATTGCAGGGCTAACACAGTGACGAACAACCATTCACTCTCACATTCACACCTATGGGCAAATCAGTGTAGCCAGTTGACCTAATCTGCATGTCTTTGGGCTGTGGGAGGAAACCCATGCAGTCACGGGGAGAACATGCAAACTCCGCATCACTGTGCCTCCCAGCTGTTATCTTCTACTAATAAATGAAAAGCTTTTTTATCCCATTGAACAAAAATATAGATAAATGTTCATACAGGGCTGCTTTTAGATTATTAGCTCATAGTAAGTGCATACCAGTTCCACAGGTTTCTATTCATTGTTATTATTACTATTATTATTGTTATTATTATTATTAGTAGTAGTAGTAGTGGTAGAATTCTTTTAAGTCTCCCTATGAGCTGTAATGTATACAACACCAAATTATAACCTGTGAGCCTGTGAAGTACTTTTAGTTAGCTGATAGCTTTTGACATGTGTCTCTCCTCATTTGCAAATTGCTACTTGTATTAAATCAGTGTAATTGTTTAATTTTGCATAACACTTATTGAATTGTGATCCCTGCAACCTTTCCATCCCCCAGGAACTTTTAGCGCTCTGTTTCTCATGCATATTCATAAATGCAGCAAGTCAGATTTTTTCTTTTTTTTTTTTGACATGTCTACAGGCTCTGATTTATTAAAGGTTTGTGTGTATAAAAGCATTTTTCAAGCTGGATAACACCCACAAAAATGTCTTATTAACAAGGTCGACCAAGGATTACATCTTTCATATAAGCAAAATTGTAAAAAATAAATCGTCCATTTCGCAGGTTTGGTCTAATAAATATTCAGCTTGTCTCAACATGTCTGCGTGGTTTTCCTCAGAGGCTCAGACAGTAGACAGATTGGCGACTGTGCATTGCCCCAAGCTGTGAATAAGCCTTTGAAAGTGTTTGTGCATGGTGAACTGTGATGATCCCAGTGTTCTCAGAATAGACTCCACCATAGAGCCATCATGACCCTGATCAGCATCAAGAGGTTACTAAAGATTTGGGGAGTTTCTCTGTACACACAAGATTTTTAGATTCATACAGCATCAGCAGGTTATAGTGTATAATAAAAAGCCAAGGACTTAGTTTTACTGTCATAAGCTCATTTAACCGTTAGATATTTGATGCACGTCTGGTCCTTCAATGTTTGATGCCAATATCATTTAATGAGATGCTGTGAAAAGGTTTCTATTTGCATTATGAATAGGACACATAGACATTTACGTTACATCCATATAGAATAGTTTTTGGTATGCCGCATCACTTTTAAATAACATTGAACTAGATCTTTTTGGCTCTACCAGAGGTCCAAACTCGTCGGCGCTATCGCAAAATCATCATTTTCTTATAATAATTGGAAAGAATCACCCACAAGAATATATAAAATGTAACACATATTAGACTCTTTATTTGGGATTATTAATAAATCAGGGCATTCATGTTTTCTCCAAATGGGAAAGCTTTGCTCAGAGTAAGATTCAAACATCTACTTCTTGAAAAACTGGTGCATACAGAACCCTGGAGCTCTAAATTTTACTCAGAGTCCACTGAGCCTACACTGAACTGTGCCCCAGAATTTTCCATTAAATATATATTCAGTTGAAGATCTTGGGTCTTGTCTCCTCTGACCTTCAGTGGTCATGCCTCTGTGCCATCTCGCTGCTGATACTGCACTCTAATTAAACCTTTGTGGGTGGCTGTGTCCCAACAAATTCCCTCTGCTCTAAAGGAACCAGCCTTCGGCTGTAAACAATAGGGATGAGTGTGGTGAAGGAAAGGGGACAAAGCGGGACTCATGCTAATGAGAGAAGAGTGAGAACAAAGCCTAATGGGACATCTGTGTCAGTTTAACAGTGATGGGTGTGAATTGAAGAAGATGGACAAACTGCCGTGTTTTTGATGCGGATCGATTGCGGACTTGCACACAAAGCCTTGATGAACGTAATGAAGGATTATGAAGGCCGTCTGTATGATGTTTTTTTGTGTTTTGTTTTGTTTTTGTTTATTTATTTATTTCGCAAATGGTGTAAAAGCTAAGCATTGAGCATTGAAGAGCAAGGTACTTAAAGAAATATCGCGCCACAGCTGGTCTTTTTAACGCCGCTGCCTACAAGAACAAGCGCCAATCTCGTCAATAAAAAATGACACATCTACGACTGCTGGCATGAGGCGAGCAGCTGCCTGCATTAACATAAGTGTGACACCTTGTACAGCACAATAGTTATCCAAATCCACTCTTCGCAGCGCAGGTGTACTTGCAGCCTGTCTCTCTGGGACCCAGTAATCCAGAGCGGAAGAGCAGTGATTAAAATGAGAGAAATTACTTCTGATCCACTTGAAGACACAAGAGAGAGAACTGGTTTTTATCAGTCTTATACCTTTCTCCATCACCTCCTTTGGTATTTCACTGACACTGGCCCTCAGTGGCGGCTGGTCAGGTTATCAGATCTGAGAGCTAAAATCTAATACCTATCAACAGCTCAACAACAAATCTATTAGTGTTGAGCAATGCCCGGCTGGGTTTATGTAGTGTTTCCTCTGAATATTGTTGTTTCATGGAATTATTTATTTGTGTGTAAAAGAGGAAATATGAAAACTGACAATTGGAGGCATTTTCCTGTGGTGCCTGGTCTTAATTGAACAGATTGAATTCACACCATGGTTTCAAACATTACAATTGTTCTCCTCATTTGGAACAACTCGTGATATCTTCTCGGGTTTCACATAGCAGTCAGTCAGGATCTATAATCCTGCTATGATCTGCAATCATGCAGCTTATCAGCACATCCTGTCTTTCCTTCTCTCTCGCTCTTTCATATTTGCTCTCGGAAAGGCTTTAGGAAGATACACTCGCTCACCCAAGCAACCATTAATCACTGATGCCCGTCTCCACTTCCCTCATCATTGATCGGCAATAAAGTCTCATCCATTCCTGGCCTGATGGATCCATTAGCTCTAATGGGGGCTATTTTGCATTGTTTGTGTTCAGTGACATATGCTGTCTTCAGGACTCATTGTGATCAATGGATTTGTTGTTTTATTCCTCTCACTGATCCATGATGCTCTTAGGTTGCTCAGGAATGTATGCACAATTCATCCAGAGTGAGATGAATTCAGGGGATTGATAGCGAGGCTGCATGCCAAGTAGATTTGCCTTGATCCATGTGCTCTTTGCTACATGTCTAACATTGCAGAAGCAATGCTTCTGCTTTAAAGTGGCCCTGAAATCAAGATTGGGGTTTAGAGCTTTTTGTATGTCTCTTAGTGTTATGGACTCCAATATGATAATATATTTAGAGGAAAAAAAGAGTTTGGGAAATCCATCCCCCATCCATCCAGAAAGAGTTTTTTTTTCCATCTCGCCATCCATCCATCCATCCATTATCCATTATTTTAATTTCATATTAATTTTGAGTTCATAACTTCCTGGAAAATGACTACATTTTTGATGGCACCCTGTTTTTGTAGTCTTATAATCCCTCCTGTTTGTGTGTTGCATGTCCAGGGATCATGTACCATGCTTATCTATGTTAAGACTAGGTTGAAACTGTCAGTTGGTTCAATCATTGCCATTTAATTTTGTAGTTGTGAGACTCAAATTTAGCAGCCATGTACTTTCAAAATAGACTACAATAGAGCTTATGTTCGGCTGGGATTACAGGCACAGGTGAATGAATAGATCTCCAAGTCGAATCATTTCACCACAACTAGACAGTTTTCTACAAAACAGCTGAATTTAAAAACCACATTTCTTCATCTGTGTTCATTTACAGAAGTACAGAAACTGTACACGAGAATGGCTACATGTTAAGATGTGATATAGGTCATGTCAAGGTTAGTATTTATGATTTAGTATTTAGTATTCATGATTGCTGCCGAAAGATGGCTGGGTCAAACCATGTGCTTCATAAAGGGCATGGTGTACGCTTGCATGATGGATGAGTGGGAGTTCTTAACGTCCATGTATGCTGATGGTATTGCAAATGACCTTTAGTCCGTAATGCATTGGAAGTTACTGCAGAACTAAATTACACACTCTTTCACTGACTGATAAAGGAAGTCCTTAAGATTTGCAGCTGGGCGTTAAGTGTTAATAGATGCTTCAGGAAATCCATCAATCCCTTGGCAGGAGAATAAACCAGAGTATCGAGCTGAGTCAGTGGCCATTAATGTTATTTAGGGTGTTCCAGTTTCTTTGACTAGCCATGAATACATAAGGAAACTTGACTGCTTTGAAATTTCAGGTACATCACCTGGTGTTTCAAATAGTTTTTTTTTATACAAATGCAGTGTAAGAAACAGATATTGTAACAAAAGAATGCTTGGTCTAATTTAATTTTTTAGACTTCTTGACTAATATGAACTGCCATTAGTTACAGGAAGCACAAAATGCAGATAAATGGAGTCATTTGAAATAGGTTGACAGATTTTTTTTTTCCCCTCTGATTTTGAATCCCCACTGATTATGGTGTGGTTATGCGAGCAATAGCTGTTTTGATGGGTCATTAAATGTTTCGGTCGTTCTCTTCCTCTGGCAACATCCCACTCACTGAGACAGATTAAAAGCTATATGTGGGCAGATAAAACACACGGCAATATAATTGGCTACTCCTCTTTCCCTTCAATTGGGAAAACAATGGACACTTAATGGTCTATTAATACCAAATGGGATTCAATGAGTCAAAGGGCAACAACCGGCATTTGGGGCACAACAGCCTCAACTTTCAAGCTCAAAATTCTAAACTTATTACATCTAAAGCCTGGTATAGTTTTGCGTCTTTTCTTCCCCCTTGTATCATTCTTGCATATGTTGATGGTGGATCAAGAAATGGGTAGGGTATAGGGAGTTAAGTAGAGCATTACTGAGAATGGGTGGCACGGCGGTGCGGTGTATAGTATAGATCCAGGGTTCAAACCTAAGCCCAGTTTACTGTCTGTGCAGAGTTTCCTAAGTTCTCTTCCTAAAAACATGACGGTTGATGAATTAGCTACTCTGAATTCCCCCTAGGTGTAAATAATTATGTGAATATGTGTGTGCTTGGTGCTCTGCGATGGACTGGTGTTCCATCCAGGGTGTACTCCTACCTTTACATTGTATAGGCTGTGGATCGTCCATAACCCTGACCAGGATAAAGAACTTGCTGAAGATAATAATGAGAATACTACACATGAAAAAGCAGATGTCGTCATGTGAAAGATGTGAAACCTTGACTGTTTCGACAAATACAAGTCAAATACATAAAATACAATGCAAGTTTATAGCACTGGCTCAACAGTATTGTCTTTCTGATTGTTCAGTAGCATCTGATCTTGGACCGAATTATAAAAGACCCATGGACCATGAGGTTCGGTCTGCTCATAGGAGCCCGTGGAGCAGGAGGTGTCCCTCGCTGTGAGACAATTATGTCACAGTGCATTCTTTCGAGTGAGCATGACTCATATCGATGGACAGTGCAAGCAAAATCAATATTCTACCTCCAGGAATTCATTGGCAGAAATCCAAGTAGGGGGTCTGTGGAGATATTAAGTGAAAAAAGCACAGAATAACCCAGTAGTTGTAAATCCTATATAGAAATCCAGGGTGAGAATTGTTTTAAGCTGGCCTCCATTCACTAATTAGTCTTCACTGGATCTTGGAAAAAGAGGGCTGGTGCTAAGCAGTAAGGGGTTATAGAAACGTTCCTGAAAAGCCAATCTCATCTAAATTCAGACGTCTGCAATAATTAGGGAGAAATTATCCTCACGAGAGCCGTGGAAGTCACTCATATTGAGAGAGCTGCGAAACGCGCTGTGAACGTTCCACAATGAAAAGTGTCCTCGGCTGACTTTTTTTTTTTTCTCAGTAGATGAGCAAATGTCTTTCCTCGCTCCCTATGCAAATTTCAAAGTAATAGTGAAGTGAAGTCTTTTAAAAGAGTATCTGACTCTTATATAAGATTGTTTGCTGTTGTAATGCAGTCTCTCCTCTCTTAATGCATTATTAAACTCTGAGTCTTCTTCTCCTGCCGGAAGAGTGATGAGCACATCACTCTACTTAGGAGTGTCATTTCAAGACTGTATAAACACAAAAACAGAAGATTTTATAAGGTCGAACATCTCAGGCTTTGTCCTGTGAAGGCTACAGCAGAGACGGCAAAATCCGTCAAAATGATACTTACAGTGTTGATACTCGAGATTCCATTAATGTTAAATAACGGTCTACTTACAGAAAACTCTGTTGACTGTAATCTGATACATCGTGCTGTGAAACTGCAAAATTCTCAAAGCTATCACTCATTGAATGAGTGTTAAAGCAGTGAATGAGAGAAATAGATTGACCAAGAGTCTTACCTGTTTGGATGGAAAAGTGATTAGTGTGGAAAAAAAAAACAAAAAACATGCGAGTGTATAAAACATTGTAAGGACATCTACTAGACCGATACAATGGATATGGTTCTTTTAACGGACCAAATTCTCATCCAATTTAATCCATTCATTAGAGAAGTATGTAACACTGATACTGGCACCTTCTTGATGTGTTGTTTTATGCTCCAGGTTATCCTCGCTACACTGTAATTGGAGATCACAGTTCTGGTGAACACCACTTGAGGATCCAGAGAGTTGAGCTGGCAGACGACGCCGTGTTTGAGTGCCAGGCCATCCAGGCTGCCATGAGGTCTCGACCTGCTCGACTCACAGTTTTGGGTGAGTTACAGAAAGTTTTGAAAACATTGGAAATTTCGGACATTATATTATATTATATGGTGTGTATTCAGAGCTGGGTTATGCACATGCAGAACTTGATTTTCTGGGCACAGAGATTGTAAAATCTACCTCTATGTAATTCACGCCTCTAAGGTCGCCAGATATTTTTCTTGAATAAAAGGGATAGAGATGGCGTTTCTCAATATTGTCTAGATCCATAGTTCCCATGACATGCAGTATATCCAGGCGATTCCCTGACTATGTTGATTTATTATTATTTTTTTCCACATGGCAGTAGTGAAGATTACTATCAACTTCTATCAAGATTGTTATGTTTATTATGTATCAGAGCTTTATGCCTGATAGGTCAGCAGTGTGGTGCAGAGGTCAGCGCTGTCGTCTCACAGCAAAAAAGTTCTGGGTTTGAACCTCGCAGCCGACTGGGGCCTTTCTGTGTAAAGTTTTCATGCTCTTCCCATTCTATGTGGGTTTTCTCCGGTTTCCTCACATAGTCCAAAGACATGCAGATTAGGTCAATTGGCTATTCTACATTTCCTGTGAGTGTGAATGGTTGTTTGTTTCGCCCTGTGTTAGCCCTGTGATAGATCTGTCCAGGGTGTACCTCACCTCTCTCAGCTGGGATTGGCTCCAGCTTCCTTACGAGTCTGATGTATAAGCGGTATAGATAATGGATGGATGAAAGCCTAATTCTATTAATCTAAACCTCAACTGCTACAAAAGTATAAATACTACTTTAAAAGTTATCTGTACCTTTAATGAAATGTGATTAATATGATATGATATAATACGATGATGTTGTGATTTATTATATAATGTAAGATGATGTTCAGGGAGAAAAAGCTGTAATAAATTGATGGTATATATTTACTCTGTTGTTCTTAAAGTTAAGTCTGTGCTGTGGCCATAAGGGGGTCCATGGGATTATTTGTCCCTGCAGAAAGTTTGATAGCCCCAAGTCTAGAACACTACCTTTAAATAGAAAAACTTGATTTAAGCCCTAAAATAAATCAGGGACAGAAAATGAGGACTGACATTACAGTCGGCATCTTTTTTTTTTTTTTTTGAGGTTTTTGTTTCTTCATCCTTTGCTCACTATGCTTACATAACTCAACTCTGAATATATCCCATGTGTGATTTGAAGCTTTACTATATATAACAGGGAAGCATTTTTTTTCAGTAGGATTAAAATGCTATGTGTAGGAAAATGTGCTCTAAACTAAAATAAAAAGGATAACTCACGCATCATTCATCTCAGCCATATCAGAGGTATCAGTCATATTTATCATATGAAAATGTCACCTGGAGCTTAGTGACCATGCACTTTGTGATGGTATAATGTTGCATGCTAATAAATTGTACATGATTGTATTCAGCATTTTATGTTTACCACAGGATTAATTAATGAGGATAGAAAGCCACCTTGCAGATAAGGTCCAAAATTCGCCTCAGCATTGATGCCGCTAGAAAGATAATAACCTTGTATATTGAAAGAAAAAATTTGTTTTTTCACTGACCGATGTTCTCCTGCTGGTGCCACAAGTTCTCCGTTTTAATTTTCTGCTGCAAATCCTACTATCTTCATTATTAAACCAGAGAGGTCATCGAATCTTAATTAAACTTTATTGGGTTATTATACAACGTTGCTGTTTCCGCGTTATTGGGCAGCTGCTGCGGTTATCTATGTTCATGCTCCAATCAGCTACCTGGAGGGTTTATCGTCAGCACTGAGAGACTAACCTCTCTCTCTCTCTCTCTCTCTCTCTCTCTCTCTTTTACACACACACACACACTTATCTCTCCCACCAGGCCAGGCCTGGAGAGACATGTAGATGGGAGAGCAAGAAATGCAAAAAGGGGGGAAAAAAAGTGAAAGAGAAAGAAAGAGATGAATGAGACAGATAGGGAGAGAGAGAAGGGCTTTAGGCCTGGCCACCACAATGTGATCCGCCTTATTGATCTCTTTTAATAAAAAGTGAAACTAATGATCTATGAGGCGGAGGAGGTGGCCGTGGGGGGAGAGGGAAGGAGAGAAGACAAATTGCATTCCATGGTGGCTCGTTTCTGCTCTCTTCTGTAAATGAGTATGAATAAGTAATTACAGATGCCTTATTATGGTCTAAAGAAGACCAATCTCACCCTTCATAAGCTTTAAACCAACTGTGCTCCCTTGGCACTGCATGCTGGAGGTAATGAGTTGGGGAGGCAATGATATACATACTATGTTTTGGGGTTTTTTTTCTCTCTTTCCTCTTTCTTAACCTCAATTGGTTATGATTAATTGGGTCATGATTATGGTATTGTATTGGGATTCTCTCATCCAAACCAGTTTGTCAAACGAACCACCATGAACCATTATACGTTGTTTACATGTTATCTGGAACAGACTGTTTTCACACCATCCCTGACGTTGCTGGACTTTGAAGCTCGAACCCGCTCCTGATTTGGCTCACGCCACGTAAACCAAGATTAGATCACATATTGATTGATAAATCAAGGTTGTGAAATAAAAAAAATCTCATTCTGTGGACCACTGTAGTTTGTTGGGATTTCAGTTTGCTACTGCAAGCTCTTACAGGAATTAAAACGTTCCTGTCAAAAAGAAAATCTCATTTATCGAAACTTTGCCCAGGGTTTAATGAATAAAATGAATGTGTAGGTTACAGCTACTGTAAGTTTAAGTATTATGTGCAGCTTGAAAGTGTGATTTTTGATTCGCAGGGACATATTGCCATTGTACCCCGTGGAATTATTGTAAGAGAACTCTCTGCGATGCTATTTTGTCCGTGTTTCTTTAATATTAGCCAATCAATAATGGAGATTGAACTACACCTTTTTAAACCAAGTCGGGTAAATCACGAGCACCGATATATCAGAAAGCGGGAGTTTTTTTGTTTTTTTTTCTTTTTAATTCAATGCTAAATAACAAACTCGGAGCAGGAGTAAAGCAAATCGTGTGCAAATCGACATTAGGACACTGCCACATTAAACTAAACGATGCCTACATTTAGTGCTACATTTTGCATGGAGAGGGAAAAAATCTGAGGCTTCAACATGGAAGTGTGCATTTAGTCTATCTCAGACACTCAGTCAGGTTATTTTTGAATTAGGGGCTCATGTGGGATCACGATGGAATTAAACACACGGAAATGTCATACGGAGAAAAAAAGGTAATTTATATTATTAGTAGTAGTAGTATCAAAGTATTGTGTTGTTTGGGGTCCAAGCACTGTAATCCTGGAGCCCTATTGTCTTTACTAGAATATACAATATTTTAAGATATTCTTTCCCGTTCAGCCATATTCCCTCATGCCCCCATGCTCTGATATGACCACTGAAAACAGAAAACAACTCAAGGCTGTGTGTGACTATCACTCGTAATCTGGGCGGTAATATATGCAAGCGTGGGATCACAGCCATCACCGGGCTGTCTGTTGCAGCCCAGTCTGAGGCGTAGTGATGACAGGAGCAGGATCTCGGCTGCTCCTCTCCGCTGCATCTTACCTGACAGCTGGAGAAACGTCTCAGCCTTCCCAATTCCCCTTCATAACAGTGCTGTCGCTCACACAGTTGGCTGCAGACCTGCCAGAGAGTGCGATCTGGCACTTCAGACAGCGCAGGACACACTTCCAGCCACTGCTTTTATATTTGATCACACGTTACTAAGTTTGGGAAATGAAATGCTATCCATGTGGAATATACAGTAAAACCTGTAAAACTGTCACATAGAGACTGGAACACCAGCGTAGAAGATACTTGCTGACTGTTCAGCAAATACATTTGAACTTTCTAAGGATTAATGTTCTTCTCAGATGATTCAGCTCTTCGTGTCTGACAAGGGGAGGAAAAAAAAAATCAAATTTTTTAGCCTGTTCTTTTAGTCATTTTTTCTTATTTTTGTCTCACAAACCACAGAAATGTGATGAATAGAGAATTTTTATATTACTTTTTTGACCTATGACGGAAGGTTGACAAGAATTCTCTCTGAGCTATACACAGCATTAAAACTTGCAGTCCTTCTTCTGCGCAGCACTTTATCAACGTCTGCGTCCATGGCGGCAATGAGAAGTTAAAAAAGCTTTTGTATGGTGATTTGTGAACTCGGCTCTGTGTTTTAACACAATTCTGGGACTTTGTGTGACCTCTAGTGGCTCCTTTTGCCTGCATTAGGGACGAAGGGCAAGAGTAAGTGGTTCATCTGGGCTGTCTGTCATGCCCTTGAGGCTAATTATACATCTTCCTACAAGACAGCTTTCTCAGCCTGTTCTCGGAGGTCTTGCTGGCCTCACCTGAGTGTGACAGATGGTGAAGTGAGGACAGATAAGCTTCATAAAATTTGAGGGGGAAAAAAAGAAACACACACACACACACACACAGAGTATTATTCATGCAGTGTTACAGTCTGGCACTTGGGTAGCATTTCTATCTCATGAGGACCATGATCAAGGCATTATTGATTTCAACTAAATTACATTTGTAAAGCTCTTAAAAAGTGTCCTTGGATTCCTCTTCAAATGAATCCTCTCAACTCGTTTATTTATTTGTTTATTTATTTATTTTCTGCTTGCTCCTCATATGAACCAAGCTGTTATTTCACCACCATCCACTTCCGCTGATTAGCGATTTTAACGCTGTCCCAGATGAAAACCAACATTAAAGTCATGCACACAATTTCCACAAGTCATAACACATTCCCAAGTATTCTCTGTTAATTTAGGTTATAAATTTACTCATTAGAAAATGTTTGCCTTTCCAGAAATTAACTCCTAACAGAACACAAGGGCTAAATCTACCTCAGCAGTTTTGCATTTGCTGCTGTGCAAATTATTCATTAGGATCTGCGACTAGGAAAAGATCAAGGGTCCTTGCGGGTGGAATAAACAGTTTGAAATGTAGGCTCCTTGTGTTAAACAGCACTCCATGTCCTCGGTGCTTTTTCCTTCATTTCATAAACAGTCTCAAGGCATAAAGATTATTAACTTTTAATTGCAAACACAGAGACACAGGACACATCTCCAGATCATGCCACGATCAGATGCCTAGTTGGAAGTTTATTAGCATGAACAAAGGAATGCAATCAAGCTAGATAGTGCCCTAAAACATGGCAATACTTTATTTCAAGTTCTACTGTCCATGAATCAAGAAAGCCTAGAACTATTTTGACAGAAATGCATTTTGTTTGATGTTCTAATTGGTACTCGGCAAAGAATGATGTGGGTTAGTAATGCATTGGCAATTGCTCATGATGAACACATACCTATCTAGGCCTCAAGAAATCTACATGAAATAGTTGCTAAATGGATGATGTCCTGGAAAATCCCTTTATGTCATAAAATCGATATATAGTTCTTAAAACTGCACGCTTTCTTGAACTGAAATATGGATCCTAGTCACAAGAAAAGAATTTTTGGTTAAGACCAAAATGAAAAGGGAGAAATTTATATTTAAAGATTAAATTCAAGGGGGCTCCAGTGGAGCAGCAAAAAAGCGTTCGCTCTATATTTGGAACATTGCATGTTAGAGTACCATGGATGCCGTAGCCATTGGAACTTTGGCTTTTGGCCATGGTGTCTGGGTGGAGGGGATGGCATATTCTCGTCCCTGTCAGACAGTCACGGTGACATGGGCGTCTGTGAATTCATGTATGTGAAAGCGGACAAATGGTGCTTTTCGTCAGAGTGCGTTAAACTAGCCATGTTTCCGAAATGTGCAATTTGAAATTCTGAACTAGAAAATGAGTAACGGAAACACAGAAAGTTTGAAAAATATCAAATCTCTCAAATATCGCAAAAATGTTTGTACGCTTACATGAGATGGTTTTTCAAATGATTTGATTTAAAGCAATATTGCACAAAGTGCAATGGAAATGCATTTTTCACATTTAAGTCACATTACATGAAGAACAAACGGAAATCCTACCTGAAAAAAAGAGCGTGCTCTAAAAGCTATCGCGAAAGAAGAAACTGCTGCAAGAGGAGAAAACCCAGCTTGTCTCATCTGCTAAAGTTTCATATTTACCCACTTTCGTGACCGCCAAACATTGAAAACAGTAAGTAACCAAATAAGGTTATGTGCACTGCTCTACATGTGCACATACATCTCTTAATCAGCTCCTTCCAGATGTTATGTAAATGTTGTTCTTTTTATGGGCAGTACCCCTGCGATGTGACTTGAGACACCTTCACTTAAACATATTTGGTTTGTGAGTGACAAAAGCTTCTGTTGTGCAGGTGTTCTGCTATTTAAAGAACATCTCCGCCTGGTAGAATAACATCATCAGCAGTACATTAAAAGCCAATGCTTATTAAGATGTTTTTATTTCTATATCACAGACAGGCAGACACATCCAACAGATGTCCACTAGCAAATCTGAGGTCGTATTCTCTGGAGAATTGCCTTTTCCGTTTTTGCATCCCCTTTCTTTGTTTGACTTTGCCATACACCCATCTTCAACAATCATCTCAGCCTTCTACTGTAACGATGGAGACTCAGGGAGAGAGTTAGGCTTCTTTAGTGTGAGATATTTTCTACAAAGTCAGTGCAATCAAGCAGGTCAACATAAGAATCAAAGACAACTTAAACAGAAGTGGCAACCCAAAATTTTTAACGTTAAGTAACAAGGCACTTACATGGACTAGGTAGCTGGCCAGACTTTGTGAGCTGAAAGTGTAACTGGATGTGACTGTAAAAGTAAGACAGTGTCAGGACATGGAGACCTCTGCTGGTGGGGAGGGGCATCACTGAGAGTTGCTGGCCACACACTGCTTCTAATTCAGTAAAGCACAGTCACGTTTGATGGATCTCTGTCCTCTCTTTGCAAGGGTTCAAAGTCCTTCTTTCTTCCACACATCTAGCGATCCTCTCTCCTTCCTGTACCACTTTCTAAGATAAATAATGTACTTATCCTCCTAGTTCTATTTATTTTATAATGCCAGTCTTTCACCTATCTGACTGTTATTCAAACTGGTGCAATCCAGTAAATAGAGTAGACAATCTAGGTTTGTAAACCTGTTAAAAGCTCTGATATCCAGCCTTCAGAAAGAACCACAGAGATGGAGAGAGAGGGAGAATGCATGCGAGTGCCTATTACTGAATCCAGTCTGCTGTAAACAGGTGTATTTGTGACAGCGCTTGAAGGGAGCTTTTTGATTTGGGCCACTTGTGTCTCCACTATCCTTTTTTAACCCTATATTGCCCATGTAATAGAGATTGTTCAGTATCTACTAAGGACTGTGCCATAACTGGAGACAGTGTTCCTATTTCACAACTCCAGGGTCTCCAGGGATCATAACCTTGGGTCTGTTGTGAGATATGCAGGTCCTACCCCTGTCTGCAAAAGTGTACTCCATGTTCTTCAGCTTCCTCCCATCTCCTTAAACATGCCAGTAAGTGGTTTGGCTACTGCAAATATCTGTTAGGTGTGCATGGTGCCATGCAACAGGACAGCACTTATCAAGCGTCTATTCCTGCACTTCTACCCAGTTTTCTTTGGATAAGCTTCAAATACACTGTAACCCTGACCAGGATAATATACTTACTGAGATGAATGGAGGAATGAGGAATGCAAGTCCTGTAAGTCTAAGGGGTTAACTTCATCTGTCCTTCCTGTGGCCCCACCAGTCAATTTACCAGTAGGTGGATTTCCAGTTATATAGTGCTTCTACCGTGAACGTGTGAATGGTGCCCTGCAATGGAATGGCATTCCATCCAAGGTGTAGTACTGGCTCATGCTCAGTGTTCCCAGTATAGGGTCCAGACCTACCATTAGCCTGAACAGAATAAAGCACTTATTGAGGTTAACTGAATGACTAAAGTATTAGAAAAGATATGTAATTACAAGTATGAGGATTGGATCCTCTGACAGCTCCTTTAAGTATAAGGGGATAGTTTTACCCCGAGGTGGCACAGTGGTGCGGTGGTTAGCACTGTCGCCTCACAGCAAGAAGGTCCTGGGTCTGATCCCCGGGTCACCCAGGGTGCCTTTCGGTGCGGAGTTTGCATGTTCTCCCCATGCATGCGTGGGTTTCCTCTCACAGTTCAAAGACATGCAGATTAGGTCAACTGGCTACTCTAAATTGCCCATAGGTGTGAATGCGAG
>JAQQZR010000037.1:3879194-3916993 GCA_030068235.1 Notoglanidium macrostoma | reverse complement strand
ATGCTGGGATTGGCTCCAGTTTCCCCGCCACCCAGACGGATAAAGCGCTATAGATAATGGATGGATGGATGGATGGATCTATTTTTTTGGATTGTCCCAGCGGTAAAAGTTTTAAAGGTTCCATATCGATTTGAACATTGTCTTTCACTTTCAGCAAGAGTTTCAAATTTTCAAGAATTTCAGAACACTCTGAAGAAGCTACGAACGCTTGTTTATATTGTTAAAACTTTATATACAAATGGTTGTAATATTAAGACATTTATTTCAGACAGCTTCCAAGTAAATACCTACATAACTGGAATTTTACGATGATATATACAAATAATATCTTTTTTTTTTCTCTTTTTAATGAAATGTAGAGTACTTATTATGCATCTTTTAAGTGTTTTTTTTTTTTTTTTTTGGGGGGGGGGGGTTGTATGGGGCATCTGGGCTTTGATCCATCTTAGCCACCAGAACAGCTCTGTAGAGAGTGTACGAGGAAATGAAAGAAAATGAGAAACAGTGCATGAGAACCAAAGTCAACGTTTTCTTAATGAGCGTAACTGATGAGATTGTTATTTTTAAGCCTAGTTTTTTATCACGACGATTCTAGTGTTCCCTTCTTACTTTAATACTCGACAGATTAGGAGGAAATCAGACTATAATTAATCCTAATATGTGTAGCTACACATTAAATATTCATCATATGCTCACGGTCTCGGTACCATTTTTTTAAGCCTGAATTTAATTTTAGCAGCTAGTCTAGAGAATAAACAATTATGTGAGATACATTTGTATTCTAGAGTCATTTTACTAATAGTCACAGTGACATTTCATATAAACAACCAAGTTTTCTAAGCGAATACTATGTTGCAGCTATTTTAAACACTATTTACGCTGGAGAGGGTGGCCAACGCAGTATAAACTCCTGAACTTCAGAACAGCAATAAGGTCTTTTATATTTTGCTATGACATTTTACCATTTTTGAGTTGCACACAACCTGACAGTTAAGGAATATGCATGCTTTTTATTTGGCTTGTGGTATTATAAGAGTTGCTGTTATCTGTCACCCCAAGTCCATTTGAAAACAATTTGCGACACAGAAAATAGCATATTTATTCATTACAGTTTCATCACATTCATCTCAATCATTTCAGTTCAGTATTAAGGCTGATTGTCATGAACAAGATCCTAGTCCTCGTAATCATTTTAACAAGATTCCAGACAAAAATAGCAAAGTTAACACTATGGGTTCCTCTCACATTTACCAGCTGCCAGCTTATAATTTAGCACTTGATACAGCACATCCTATTCTATTTTGGATATGATGCAATGAACTAGAATGATCTATTTTACTAATAATATTTTAATATTTTACTGATAATATTTGAATATTGTGAAGCTGTGGCAGGAATGGAAAAGCAGAAATGACTGGACTTGTCGCAAAGAAAAAAAATCACTCTTTAAATTTTGTGTGCTAATGTAGGCAAATGATTATACGTATTAACTTGACAGTTTTGCAGCATTTTAACATTTTAAAAGTTAAAGGAACTGTGGCCCTTTTTTGTATGCTTGTTTAATCTGTACTCTAGTGTGTAGAAAGCATGTCCATGGTAAAATGGAAAAACTACTCATGCGGTCATATCAGTCTAAGCAGGTGTAGGTGGAGGTCTTAATTTCGTTGTAATAATCAAAGTGCAAAATAGATCAAATTAAATTAAGTCAAAGAGAGAAGTTTTTCTCTCGTTAAGAACTGCTCTGTGATCTCCTTCATACATAACCAATGCAAAATAAAACATGATATACTGTGGGTATAGCAATGTGTCAGCGAGTGGCATTGGATTTAATACTGCTCAAGATTGCTCAATAAAAATGTGCGCAAGCCCAATATCAGACAACTTAGTCACCCCTCTGTTTTCGTCAAACCACCACCTCATTTGCATATCTGAATAGCACTTAAGGCTGCAGTTTCATCTGAAGTCTGAATACAAAGTGCGCAATTTCGGTATGAACTCGTCACTACACATGCACAATTCAGCTCTGAAAATGGCCTAAAATTAGTCATTATTATTATCAGTATTAATAAACGGAAATACAATCATCTCCGCCTAGTGTTCTGCAAATAAATCTTTCTCTTCCAACTTTTTAAAGATGCTGAAAGTGTCTCTTTGATAAATGTATGCGGTTTTAAGGAAAGAATGTCGTTTGCAATGGCACAAAAAGAAAGTAAGTGTATTATGAATGGCCTTAAGTGTTGCATCTCAGTCTTGCAAAAGAAGAAGATTGTTAGTGCTTCGTGCCTGAATATATTGTTGTTCTCCTTGCAGACTTACCCCTGGTGAACCTCTCAGTTGAACCCCAGCCAGTGCTGGAAGGAAACCTAGTGAAGTTCCACTGCTCTGCTAAAGCCAATCCACCAGTCACTCAGTACAGGTAAAGCCCTTGCGCATGACACAAAATATACATCCAAATTACGTTTGAGCATATTTTCTAATAGTAAATCTTATCACTGAATTGAAAAAAGGCCAAATAGTTTTTATGTATACTCTATATGGAGAAAGGTATTGGGATGCCTGACCAATTGTGTTACAGCAATGGACCATTACACCAACAGGGAGTAATCCAGTTCATCCCAAAGTGTTTGATGGGGTTGAGGTCAGGGCTGTGTGCGGGCCAGTCAAGTTCTTCCTCATCAAACTCACCCAACCATGTCTTTATGGACCTTGCTTTGGGGCACAGTCATGCTGGAATTGAAAAGAGCCTTCTCCAAACTGTGTCCACAAAGTTGAAAAATTTGGCACAATACAGTCAGGCAGGTAACGTTCTCCCAGCATCCCAAACCCAGACTCACCCATCTGACTGCCAAACAGAGAAGCATAATTCGTCACTCCATTGAACATGTTTCCACTACTCCACAGTCCAGTCCAGTGGTGGCTACTCCATCTGACGCTTGGCATCGGCCGTGGAAACCCATTCCATGAATCTCCGACCGCACAGTTTTTGTGCTTACATTAATTCCGGTGGAAGTTTGGAACTCTTCAGCTGTGAAATCAGCGGAATGTTGGCGACCTTTATGCACCATGGACCTTAGTGGCCGTTGACCCCATTCTGTGACTTTACGTGGTCTTCCGTTATTCCTAAACGCTTCCACTTACATTTGACCCTGAAATATCCAGCAGGGATGAAATTTCACGAACCGTCTTATTGCAAAGGTGGCATCCTATCACAGAACCACGCTTGAAGACGCCGAGTTCTTCAGAACGACCCATTTTGTTTCACAACTGTTGTAAATGTGAGACTGCATGGCTCAGTGCTTGATTTTATACACCTGTGGCAATGGGTCTGATTGAAACACCTGAATTCAATAATTAAGAAGTGTCCATGTAGTGTATCATTATATATGTATCTATGACCCAAGTTCATGCATTTATTTAAAGCATATCTTTTGAAATTTGTCTTGGCAAGTTCAGGAACAGATGGACATACTGACATTTCTTTCTAAACAGATGGAACTAAGAGCAAGCTGTTTTTGTTTTTTTCTTTTTCTCCCCTTTTTTATACCCACCACACATGGGGTTCAATTTCAGAACATGTTTTCAGGCAGAGGTTTTAAAGTAAGCTTAGTAAGGTATGAATAGAGTAAACTCCCAAGTGCCAGGCACCACTTAGCATCGAGTCTTTAGAATTGTTAGGAAAATGGAAAGGATATTTCGAGTGCACACAGGTGGCCGAACTGAGAAGCATTCCTTCTAATGGAGTTTGACTTTTTTTTTTTAATAATACACCATAAAGCCCAGAACTGCTTGCTTTGCTTATTGATTTACACCAGAAAAGAGATGTGCATCTGTAGATTTCAGAGAGCATTTTTCATTTTCTCGCACTTAAATGTAGCAGAGGCCATGCTGGCTTTATTTATTTTTTTGTCTGAAAGAAGTAAGAGAGAGAATTTAACAACCTAAGGAAAAACAGTTTGTTGGCTGTCACACGCTTCATTGATTCAATAAGAGAGCAGAATATAACAAAATCAATGGCATTTAAATTAGAAATATTTAAGTATTAAAGAAAGTAAAACCGCCATTCAGATGTTATTCTGTTTTTATTGGGCTAGTCCATTACAGAGTGTCCCTTGACACTAGTTCAGACTTGTGGGATGTTTTTAGTTTTGACTCTTCACAATGAGTGCTCTAGTTTATTAGCTCTGATTGATTCGAAGTCATTAACCGTGAAGATTTTTGGTGTTCCTCCAAATCTGTATATCACCAGCATTCAGCTATATCAGATTAAACAAAACGGCGCATTGACTCAAAGTGAGAGATAAAGGGTGCTTGGGAGATGGGAGAAGTACTGAAACAAGGGAGACTACTCACTAAGCACAGAGAGGTATGAACTACATCAGGTAGAGCAAAAAACAGACCAAGTGATATCATTTCTGTGTATGTCAGGTAAAAGAATTCTTAAAGAAACGACCTCTCAATGATCCCAAAAAGTCCCTGGACACTTTACTGATTCCCCCTCGGTGTCTATTTCTGTCAGACTCTCCACTATCTTGCTCTCAATTAAGGGAGATTCATTGGCATGGCTTTATATATCTTGCCATGCTACACTAGCTGCAAGATTAATACTTGATTCCTGAACATTTTCAGGAAGTCTGTCCTCCCATTTTGAATTCTTAACGCCTGCCCCTTGTCAAGTGTTGCCTTTCTTTTATCTAGCCAGATTTTGCGATTTCAACAACACTGTTGATTGGCACTCGCCTTGATGAATATTCCAGAGTAGGAAGGTATAAAACCATGACATTGAATTAATAATAGAGGTTCACTGGGGACCTGTGCACCAAGTCGTTTGTGTTGGAAGGGCTCTGGGATGCATGTTATGCGAGAGACGGTAAACAGAAATTCTGCTGGTTTGACATGTGGTAATGCTGGTAATGCATGTGTTCCAGCCTGGGGAAGATGAACAAGATGTCTATATTATAGAGACAATCCATCCATCCACACATGATCCCATTCCACCCTTCCACCAGATGAAGAAACTAAATTCTCCGAATCTCTTGTGCCTGCAATAATTATGCTGTGGTTGTTGTTTGTGTGTTTGCACTGCTTTACCATGTTTTTTGTTCTGTTGTGCATCTCCATACTAATGTCTCCGAGATGCTCAAGATGATGCTTCCGTTCCCAGTTCAATACGCCTGCTGAGGGTTTTATGTGCACACACAGAAAATAGAAGATGCTGCTTGTTTGTCAGTGACCGCAAATCCCCAGTGACTCTGCCTGTGCTCCTGGAATAGGCATACACACTGAGCAAATTGCTTAGAACAGGATCTAAGAGCCAGGGGTGTGAGCGTTAAAGAGTTCTGGCAATGTGTTTGTTATGTGATGTTGTCATAAAATGATCCCCCCCATTAACCGTATGAGGTTTCTGAGCCAGAAATAACACATCCTGAATATGTTGGAACATGGACAGAAAGATATGAAGTCATGGAGAGGAAGAGGTTGGGGGTAGGAGAGAGAAATTTAGGAACAGCATCACCATGTTCGTGTTCTACTCAGCAGAATATTGAAATGTCACTCACACAGCTGTAAAGATGGGAAAACATATCAGCTCAATCAATAAACCCACCTTTGTTGTTATGGCACCCTGATGGATATTGTGTGACTGCCAATCAAAACGATGCCTCTCTGTAGACAAATCTCTCATCTCCAGACTCAATGATATTGAAATGTCTCTGCACCTGAGCAAATCCCTGAGTGGAGTGAATATTCTGTCTCCAACAGCAAGCTCAATCACACCCAAGCACTCCTCTTTTAAAAGTGCCAGAAGAGCTCATAGGTTTTACATCACTAAAATGATACTAGAATTTTCTTTCGCTGTTAAGAAATTTCCATCTTTGGTATTACACCATGGGAGGCACAGAAGAAGAGGTAGAATTCCTGGATCATAGCTCCAGGAGCCTTGGTTTGATCCTGAGCTTGGGTGTTCATGCGGGTTTTCTAGTTTCTTCCTATGCACCCTACAATTGTCATCCTGGAACATAGGAGCGTCAACGTTTGGACATGAATCTATGATAAGTTTCATTCATTCTAGTTCACAATCTGTTGGCACTCTACAATAAGTCACTGCGGTTGGTGGAAGTTATACTTCTTTTCTCTGCGCTCTGAGCTTTAACTCTCGATCAGTCTAAAAAACGCGGTGCCATTTAGGAACATAGATGACGTTAATACCAGGAACAGAGAGTCCCGTAACTAAGAGTGGTGGCTAATTTCAAGAGCATGCGAGTATTCCGAAGCCTGTCACAAGCTGTTTGATGCACTTTCCGCAGACACTGTTTGTCATCATCACATGCCCCTTTTGTGAGCCGTGCTCTCATGGAAATGGGTTTTGAAGATTGAACTAGAGATTGGATGGCATGCTGTACGCATCAGCAAACACGCTGCACATCTGGCATTGCAGCTGTAAACCCCTGCACCGTGAATATGGTTTCATTTTTAAGCTAATAATACAAGACATGGAAGCAACTTGAAAGACTTCATCTATGATGCTTGATAATCCTCAGAACCCGTTGGGGAAAAACGGCTATTTCGAGCCACATGAAATTATAGCACTGCCTATCTATTGATCTGATTACAAACAAGGGTGTGGAGTGTTGTGTGGGGGGCGGTGGAGGGGGTCTGGGGCCTTTGGGGTTCTCGCTGGTAGGCATATAGCGGGTGACTTCTGGTCTAATTACTCATAAAGAGAAAGTTTCAGGCTGCAGTTCAGCCTTTTTTTCCAGGAGCAATTATGTCTGGGACTGAGGCGACGCAAGCTCCCATATGCCCTGGTTTGAATATTTTTGGAAACACAGGTGTTCCTAGGCGCATTGAGCTGACAGAGTTCTCAGCCACCCTTACACAAGCTCATATATAGTGCTAGTCCAAGCAATTAAAATTCATCTCCATTGTGTTTTAAATTATTCTGTTTAGGCTCAGAATGGTGGAGTTAATGAATGTAGGCAATGCTAATTTGTGATTTTTTTTTTTTTTTTTTTTTCCGTCTTCAGTTTGTGGAACATATCTATTTTTATATTTACTTATTTCCAAAGTGTAATTCTGTGCCATATTTTCTCTGCTATGAAGTAACGGGGACAGAATGTACCAATTTATTTAAGTTCCATGCAGAGATGCTCAATCTTTTATTACCTTTGCCTTGTACAAGTGAATCTTACCTCAGATGCCAACAGCCATGGTGACATTCTAGGATTCATTAGAGAAGCGGGATGGGAGACGAGGCATGATGCCACAGGATGCTGCCTTCCAACACAGATGAAGTGCTTCTCATGTAGAGATACATCGATTCATTAATGCCTGCCTTCATTGTGCTGTGGATGGTTGTTGCCATTTACTAAGGTTAGGAGGGGTCTGCGTATTCGCCACTTTGAGATTTGCTTTCCCCAGTGGTGTGATGGGAGTGTATGCCGTCAACACGCTACCAAGGCACTGAGAACATGCTGCAGCCAACAGGGATCAGTCACTTCACTGATTTCCATACCACGCATTGTCTCAGAGACTCTAAAACCACTAGCATATAAGGGGAGGTACTTGTCATTGTGTTTTAGCAACCAGGCTGTATTAGACAGCCAGACATCCTGCTTTGTTTTTTCTCCACAAGGGAGATATTTGGATCGGGATGGCGCTTCTCCTGCCACTGCCGTAGCGACATGCAAAATGGTGTTGTGATTTTCATGGCAGGGTGGATAGCTCACAATGAGTGCTCATTCAATTCTGTTCAACTGAGAGGTTGAGTGAAGTTCTTGGACCTGTTTTGGGTTTTTTTGTTTCGTATTCCAGCTCAGAAGCTGTGATCCTGTCTTCAGCTTCGCTCGACTGTTATAATACAGTGCTCAGATTATGTACAAACCCATTGTTTCTACACTGATCACTATCTACAGGTGGGCCAAAGGAGGACATGTGATCAAAGAAGTATCTGGAGACACCTATGAAGTCGTAGTGGACCACACCTTCTTCACAGACGCCGTTTCTTGTGAGGTCACCAACCCTCTCGGGAGTACAAACATCAGCCGCAACGTGGACGTCTACTGTGAGTTTCTGCTTTCGGGAAAAAACTACCTTTTCAATGACTGACTTTCCATTTCTGTGTTCCGATTAAACCGAAGCATGTCTTATCTGTTTAAAAAAAAAATCATTAAGCATAGTTATAACACTGGCTTACTGGAAATAATCAACTCAGCCCTCATTTGCCACAGCCAAAGAAAATGAAATTGCATGTTCTGGAAGTGTGTCATAGCAATCCCGCTGAATAAATGTTTGTTTTCTGCAGTTGGTCCTCGTATGGCTGCAGAGCCACAGTCCCTGCAGGTGGACCTGGGATCAGATGCGGTGTTTAATTGTGCCTGGACAGGAAACCCGTCTCTCACGATCGTCTGGATGAAGAGGGGGTCTGGAGTGGTAAGTTCTTCGAGCTGACGGTGAAATCAGAAGCCAGTTTTGATTTGAAATGGATCACTCGGAAAAGAAACCTTGGTGTACTTTCACTTCATATAATTAACACATTTATATCTTGTTATAATGCACTTACATTTGCATTTGTGATATGAATTTCTTTTTTTAATAGTCTGACTAGTTCTCCACCACTCTCTTACACTCTGTGCAAATGTCTTCGGGAGATGAGGAGCACTTCAGGAGGACTGGGAATGGGGAACTTTATTTAGAAATTTGTGTAGGCAAATCTGGGCACAGATCAGCATGACATTCTCGCGTTTCCCCTCAATACCTTTTTATCATGTTTTAGTAATAAAACAATACAAGCTTGATGATTAATGCACGGTGAGCCTGTAAAGCGTGTTCCTTTATAAGAACAACATGTCTGGAAAATGATGCTTCAGGCCCTTGTCCTCTCCTATAATTACAACCACAGGCCAGAATCACAGACAGTGATTGCATTTCAGTGTGGTACGACTGCAACGCACTGATGAATGTGAAATGCAATGCAGTGGGCTGTTACATTCATCACACACTTTGTGTTTAATTCTCAAAAACATGATCTCCTACTGAATGTCTTCTACTGAAGATATAAAACTTTAGTTTGTTTGTTTTTTTGCGTTCCAGCATGGCACTTTGCTATAACATCAGGCATGGATAAATTTTTTTTTTTCCAATCCATTTTTTCATACATTTAAAAACTTTAATATTCACTCAGCCAGCTTCGTTTGTTCTCATAAAAGAACTTTGGTAATAGCAAAATGTTTGTTCGGTCTCTTATCTATTTCGTAGTTCCAGTTTTAATTACTCAGTATAGCCGCTTATGAATATTATTACATTAGCAGCATAATAACCTCCCGCTCTTCTCAGAAATGTTTTACTAACACTATATTCCAATATCTGTAGTATAATCAGGTAAATGACCTTTAAAATCTTAACCGCAGATATACAGGAATGACGCATGACATATAGTCTGAACGAGATCCAGTCTCAGAATGCGTGAACATTTCAGTGCAGTCGGCGTACATTAGGGCTGCTTCAGTGTGACCACCTTAGTCCTATTATTCTAAAATGCAGAGATCTCAGTGTCCCTGTTCTGTCATGCCTAGGGGATCTCGTTGAAGTTTTGGTGCCTGTCATCCAACCGTTGAACACCCTCCGACAGTTCACCGCTTCTTCCCCAAATTAGATTTTAATCATTCAGAAGGACGGCAGTTTTAAGCTAAGCTGCCCGACAGTGTTATTTGATTTACAATGATCATGACCCATGCCTTTTGCTAAAGTGATTGACTTTGATAACCTTTGGCTTTTCAGGTGCTGAGCAACGAGAACATCCTGACTTTAAAATCAGTGAGGCAGGAGGATGCTGGGAAATATGTGTGCCGTGCTGTGGTGCCTCGAGTCGGGGCTGGAGAGAAGGAGGTAGCGCTTACAGTGAATGGTAATTTATTTAGTTATTTCTTTTTTTTATCCATGACGTACACGAGGGAAAGGATTGACGCAACTTACGCCATATATATACTGTAGGTATTAATACTGGATTAGTTACACTGGAAAGCCAGTTCTCTGGGAACTGAAGCACACCTATGCAGTCTGATGCTTTGCTTAGACGAATCAAGATTCGGTGGTGTAAAGAAAAGATCGGCCCAATAAACAACTGGTTTGCTGAACAAATTCAATCCATTTCCTGATCAAACTCCATAATAAAAGAACTGAGAGCTGTTTTCAGTAAGAAACAATTCTATATCATAGAATTGAAAATGGAGGGATCGTTCACATGTGTCAAGTTGCATGGGATTTGCGGACTAGTAGTGGACCTGCACTCCCTATATTACATTAAACAATAGAAAACTGCAAAATAAATAAATAAATGCATAAAAATAATAATAATATTGCATAGTTCTTAAACCAGAGTACATAAATGCTAAATAAATCTAGAGGCTATATAAATAAATAAACAAACAAACAAATAAATAAATAAATAAATAAATAAATAAAGAACCCCCCCCCCCCCAAAAGATGAAACAATAAAAAGGTGCATTAAAGCAGATTAAATTCTGCCGGGTTGGCGGGAGGCGATGGTGCTCGGGCAGAGGCAGACTAATGAAGGTTGCAGAGTAGTGGGAGACCCAGCTTCTCGCCGATAAATGACTTCATTACGCCTGCTTGATATTCAAGCGGCAAACATTAACCATTCGCCAATTTCGCTTGAAGAGAGCTTTGTAGGCCCCGAACACTCTGTAGCCTCCTGCCATCTCCCAGCACTGTGTCTCGAGCTGATTATAACGCAGAATTTCAGCCAGTCTGTTTGTTTGCACTATAAAGGAGGAGAATCCACTGCTAATGTAGTTCGGTCGAAGTAAATTATTGATGATGTCGCCAGTAACAGTGTTAGAATGCGTAAATAAGCGCAGGGTACAGAACTACTCAGAACTGAGCAGATGCGGAATAAAACGGTACCTTTTCACATTCCAGCAGCGTGAGGCCATGAAGTAAGACAGATTATCGCTAGGGTGCTGGTCGCGTTCGGATAATTTTTCTTTGCTCATAGTACTTTACTTTCAGTGTACTACATCCATTCTATAAATATTATTATGTATGTTATTGCTTTCCGATGTGACGAATATGAAGCGAAATAAAGATCTCTGCAAGGCTCAGACTCAAATTAAATACTTTATTCCTCCGTTTAGCCGTTTTCATTACACGATGACTGTTTCATTTTAGCCACTCAGCCCGAATCCGGCTTTGACATGATGCAAAAACAGCATCCGTTTGTGTCTCGTCAATAATTCAAAGCCACTCTTTCTCAGTAGGCCATTCAGGGAAATGTGTTGGGCATCGCTCATTTTGTATGCAGCACATTTCTACATCTGCAGTTCAGGAGGCAGAATTTCCTTCCGATTTTGACATGAGGGATGTGTTGAAGCAGACGAGTGTGTCGGTGCCTGCCACAACTCCTGCCACATTTGAGAAATGAATGTTTACTCTGAAATTTCTCAATCAAATATTTTCTCACAGCAGCGCATCCTGAACTGTATTATTCCTTTCCTAACACTTCAATTTGCCAATGATTCCAATTGTATCGTCGGGCATGATAAGGACGTGCAGTGGAGCATAATACGGACCGCAGTGTTAGGATTGTAGAACGCGTGCCTCACAGGTTGGATATGGTAATGCTTTATTTAAAGCTAACTAAAATCCAAACTGATCGAAGCTCATATTGTGCTCTGTTCATCTGTAGTCGTTGTAATTTTTCCTGCCCTTGATTTTTACACTGTGTCGAGTTACTAACTAATAATTGACCATTTGCAACATGTCAAGATACTCACGGGCTAAGCACAGACTTTGACCTTGGCATTCCTCTTTTCCTCTTCGGCTGCGTGTAGAGGCTTAAAAAATTATGACCTCACCCCTGCGACTACATTTCTCTGCATCTTTGCCTTGCCTAATGAGCAGCCGGGAGGTGAGCACTCCTTCCCGAATCTCCACAGGTTAGCATTGGGATCTGATTCCGTGCTTGTTTCGGCTCATGCACTTTTCACAAGCCGATCAAATTCTGACGAATAAGACCAACGTTCCATTTCATTTGTAAACATGTCAGGCTGTGGCATTTAAATTTCCGTTTCACGTTATCTGTATGGGCAATGCTCGTAGGGCGAGGACAGCTGTACAAACTGATATGAACTGAGATAAACATTTACAAAGGCAGGCGTCAGCTGCCATAAATACTGCTTTTACAAATTTTAATGTCAAATGACATGGAAATTTCTCAAAGTCAGCCTGTGTTAGGAAACCTTTCAGGCGGAATTGCATAACGTCCTGGCAGCTGACTGTAGCTCGGTGTGCGTGCAGTGGCAAAAGTCATGTAATATGGCATCACATCCTTTTGCCATTCACAGATAGATTTTCCTCAATAAATAAACGTCCAACTATAATATATTTGTCTCATTTGTTTTATTGGGATCTCTTTATCTACTTTTAGGACATGTGTAAAAATCTCACGATGCTTTATCCCATATTTAGGCAGAAATATGTAACTATAAGTGGATAAAAAAATGTTAGCGGTGTTGTTTTTAATGGTTAACGTTTTGTCAGTGGCAAATTTTCGTAATAGCACACTTTTCCCACGATTATCGGAAAACAAGCACCGTCTCGCTGGTATCAGTAATTCCGCTTCATCACACCACCCTGTCATTATTGGGGGTTTTTTCTATAACAGAACATCCTCAAGTGTTTTCCTTTCAAGATCACGCATTCGCACATTATCCCTAGAAGAACTCTTGGCTTCCTGTGACTGATGATCCCAGATTTACAACTGTTGAGGCGGAATTTTCCTTCCCTTTCTGCATGATTACATTCCGATACAGCTCCGAAGATAAAAGCGTTCCCAGGACCACCTCTGTATCCCTGGTGTTTCATGTCACGGTGCTAAAGGGGGGAAGACGTGGTGATCAGAGCTCGAGGAAATCCCAAGGGTTCTTTCTGTTCTTTCGAGCATTTCCAGCGCTGCATCTAAACGAGTTGTTTTATGCTAACAATTAAACCACACGTTTTCATTATTTGTCAATATCGCAGCGTTCTCGGTCACACGTCACTAGTATGAAGAGCTCCCACGGCAGCCTGGAAAACAGCTGAGAGATTCTGAGTGTTCCCCTGAGCCTGCTGTAATTTAATTATAGACCAGCGCTAGCAGGGGAGGTTGTTAGCAGAAACCGTGCTAATGGATACATATTACTGTTGTCCCATAGTCCCTGCTCATGGAGAGCACTTGTTTGTGGATGTTTATTCTCAGCGTTTATGCGAGGATTTGGAATTGTCTTGCGTTCTGTGCGGATGCAGTGTAGTTTGTTTCGTCTTGAGGGTTCGTTATTGGGCTTCGGATCAGGTGTTCAGCACGCAGGAAGTAAATCTTGGTTTATACCTGTGCGAATGGGAAAATGCATTACTTTATTTGGGCAGGAAGAAAACATAGTTGTGCGCAGCATCGCAGATGTTTTATTATTTCCGTGTGTGTGTGTGCGTGGGTGGGTGTATGTGGGCGTGTTACATGCATTAAGATTGCACTTTAATAAAAAAAAAAAAAACGAACCATATGTCCGTCAAACTCTGTTTGACGGACATATGGTACAGCTTTCTATTTAGCGCATGTAACATATGTCATCATTGTGCAAGTCCGTGTGTGTGTGTGTGTGTGTGTGTGTGTGTGTGTGTGTGTCTAAGCTACTGTTTTTGTTTGCAGGAGAGGATGAGTGTAAACTTATGAGGCATGCAGATTTATGAAAAAGGCTTGAGTGTTTCTCCGAGGCATCGCTGTCATATAACACTTTTTTAGTTTCACAGTCTCTCCTCCAGACTAGAGCTGTCTGCATGTTTTTTAAATCCCACGTCCTCCTGCTCACGCAGATGCTCCGACCACGGGAAATTGACCCACTCCCGCAGTTATTTCTGTCCCTACCTTCCTGCGAGGTTTTCTAATAAACTCACCTTCCACAAAATATAAACAGCTAAATAATTAAAACTCTTAAGAGGGCTTTTTATTGCTCTCGCCTAGAAAACTCATGCGCTGGAAGAAATCCTTCCTTGCATGGGTTTATTAATGCAATAACATCTTTTTTTCCCCCCCCTTTTTTTTACTTGACTCCTCAGTACATCTTTCAGATTTAGCTGTTTCTGACAAAAGTGCCTTTTCGACGTATACTCGTTTAATTTGAACTAAATTTCTTACTTCTAATATAGAAACAAATGTGTAAACGTTGTACAAGAGCATCGTTAAGCCATTACATAAAAATAAGAAACATACATCGATCAGCCATAACATTAAAACTGGTGAAATCAATAGCATTGATATGTCTCATTACAGTGGCACATGCCAAAGGGTGTGAATATAAAGCAAGTGAACCATCAGTTCTTGAAGTTGATGTGTTGGATGCAGGAAAAATGGCCTGCTCTGATGAATCGCATTTTCTTTTTGGATGGCTGGGTGCATGTGTATAACTTACCTGGGGGAAGAAAATGACACCAGGATGCACTGTGGGACGAAGACAAGCCTGCGGAGGCAGTGTGATGCTCTGGACAATGTTCTCCTAGGAAACCTTGGGTACTTTGACACGTACCACCTACCTAAACATTGCTGCAGAAGGAAGGACCTTCATGGCAATGGTATAATGGTTTGAAGAACAAAGAGTTGACCCAATCTGATCGAGGATCTGTGGGATGTACCAAATACGTCTGATCCATGGAGGCTCCACATCACATCACATCACTTACAGGGCTTAAAGGAACTGCTAACGTTTAACATCTTGGTGCCAGATGCCACATCACACCTTCAGAGGTCTTGTGGAGTCAATACCTCGACGGGTCAGAGCTGTACACAATATTAGGCAGGTGGTTTAATGTTACGGCTGATCAGAACACCATACAATCATCCAGCCAGATAGATAGAAAGATAATCATAACATATCCCTGAATTTGTTTGTCCTTAATTAAAAGATGTTCTAGCATATGGTTTAGCAGACACCAAGAAACAGGCCAGTTTATTTCAGTAACAACAGTTGTGTTATTAGTTCAGGCTCTTACAAGTCAGTTGAACATGAATTCAATATTCATGGTGAAAAACACAATTTATTTTAAAAGACAAAATGTTTCATGTGGGAATACAAAGATGGCTTTCATTCCTGGTAGCAGGTAATTCAGCTCATACTGAGTTCAGGAGTAATTATAATCTTGGTATAAATCACAGAGATGTGAGTGCGATGCATAGTACAGTACACTGAACAAGATGAAGGATTCAGTGGTTCAGTTAACATGACAAAAAACAAATCTGTGATTTTTAAATGGAAAGGAAATTTATTAGAATAGAAGTTTTGTTCGAAGTTTGTACTAAATTAATGCACGGACATATGCGGCTAAAACACAGCGCTTATACTTTACTTACTTTATATTTAATATTTTGCAAGTGCTCACCAAACCAGGAAAAAAGTAATAACGTTTATTTGAACCGATTGCATGCTAAAGTTGGGGCGTGGGTTTTAAACTAGATGTACATATGCATTTGCAGAACTGATTTAATTTTGAGAGTTATGGATGTGTTGATTTGAATATTAATGTTTTGAACGTTTTCTTGGTTCATCTTCTTTGTGTTTCTCAGTCAGGTGTGCATTTTGTGTGTGTGTGTGTGTGTGTGTGTGTGTGTGTGTGTAAGTTAGTTCAGTATCCGTCTTGGGTTCTGCCAGTTCAGTCTTCGTGAAATCTGATGTAAGAGTATTTTCCTTTTGGAGTGTTACTTCTGGCTGCAATCATTTAAGGTGTTTATGGCCATTAATTAGTAACCATAACTTCTAGAAAATTTATGACAGATGCAAATAAAAGTGCAGGAATTAAACCTTTTTATATATTAAAAAAAATCTAAATAAAAACAGGTCACATGACCATCACGTGCGTCGTCTTTACCTGTATAACCAAGCTAAATCCCCCAAATGCGTCCTTTTAAAAAGTCCTTTTAAATGCCGTGTAAATGGAATTGCTCTGTGTTTTAAGCTTAGGCAAGGCTTGGTTTGGGCAGGGGATAATAAAAAAGAGTGAGCAGGTCCTGGAGTGTCTTTACACTGAAGAAAAAGTGAAACTTCTTTTCTCACAGGATATAACCTGAATCTTTACTTGGACGAGATATGGGTTTATTTCTGCAGGTCAGGTTTTAGTAGATAAAGATGGCATTACCTTTCCAGACACAGGTATGCAGTTTATCAGCGACTGATATGGCTGGGATAAATTCCAGGGATACATCGGTAATAATTATTTACCGCACTCCTCATGTAAAACGAAAACAGTAGGGAAATTGTATCCCTACTGATTTGCAAACCATAGAAGTTAGAGTTAATATGAAACAAAAAAGAACTGGTATCTGGTGCATAGCAGCCGAATCGATATGTGCTCTCTCTCTCTCTCGCTCTCTCTCTCTCTCTCTCTCTCTCTCTCTGTCAAATGATCTTCATTTTTTAACTTCCTGCTCCAGAGGGGAAAACATCAAGTGATTGTGTTGCTGCATCTTTTGCAGGTCTCACAGGATCTCAGCTCTGCTGCATTTTTCTACTCTGTCTATACTAGACTTTCACACACAAGCAGCCTTAGCATTTCTGAGCACACGTTTACCAATTCATGACTTGGTAAGAAGAGAAAGTGGATGAGAAAGGCAACGCACACACATGCGCGCGCGCGCACACACACACACACACACACACACACACAAACATTTGTCGTACTATCCTTTCACGGACCTTCCATTAACATGATTCGTAATACAGCTAATTAATGCTATACCTAAACCTAACCTTAACCTTATCAACAAAACTAGAACCTTTTAGCTCTTTTTATATACAAAAAAAAAATTTTTTGTAAACAGATAGTTTGCCTTAAAATGACCAGTCAGATGTCCTCACAAGGTCAAATATTCCTATCCTTGTGGGGACATCTGGTCCTCACCAAGATATTAAAACCTACACACACACACACACACATCTCACTATACTTATGAGCATCTTTCAATAATTAGTATTCATCTAACACTAACCTTTACCCCAATAACCTGGAAAAAACTGTTTCCATCTTCCTTTTTCATAAAAGTTGCAGTTTTTGTATAAAGCAAAGGATTTGTTTCCTCTCAGGACCAGCCAAATGTCCCCACAAGGTCAAAACTGTCAGATATGTACACACACACACACACTGACACACATTTACTGTACATAAGGGCTCTGTTATAGACAGCCCAATCAGCCTTTACTTAATTTTAATATGTCCCTTTTTCCTACTGGTGCATTTTTGATCGTTTTACTTGTCAAAAGTAATTTGTCTGGTGCATGTTCCTCAGAGTTTAGGTGCTTTCTCGTGAGTTGTTCATCTAATTTAATGTATTATAATATATTAAACAAACAACAACAACAACAACAAAAAACTTCATTCTGTCTGAAAACACATTTTATGGAGCTCATGAGCTTGATCTCACTGTGTCTATGCAGACCGAGGTCGTGTGTATGGCTCTCTATCACCCTCTACTGCTCGCTCTCTCTCTCTCTCTCTCTCTCTCTCTCTCTCAGCCCTCCATGCTCTGCGGCTGCACGATAAAGCCACCTAATTATAGTACTCATTTGCAGCCTGATCATCAGGACAGAATCTCATGAGCCTCCGACACTGGCCTCCTCCGCCAGCAGGCAATAATCTGGATGCGTTTAACGCCCTCGTGCCACGTGCTCACACATACACACCAGCGCAAACGCTCAGACAGGCACATTTAAGTGGCACATATACAGTCCACCGGGTTCTCATCTTAGCTTATGGTAGCACTCGTAGTGTACTATGCATATTGTCTGCATACATTGGCAGCTAGGACGATCGCGATGGTGAGCAGCCTCCGGCTTCTAGCAGTTATCTTTTACATTCCCTCCACACTCCATCTGCCAGCCTGGCATCTAAATGCTAATTTATTCTAATAAGAGGCCCTTAGTAAACTGCAATTATAAATCAGCAGTGGTATGTTATAGGATGTGACTGGCAGGATGCAGGCTTGAGGGTGTGTGTACTGTGTTCATTTTTATTAACTTTAAGAGAAGTGAGCGGCTGTTTATAAGGTAATTAATAACAGGAACTAATTTGTTCAACAATGTTAGATGTGACTATGAATGGGGAAAAAAGTTTGACATGCCATTCTTTAAGAAATAAAAATAGTTAGTGTTGGCAGATTGCCGTGATATAAGAGGAATATAACAATTCTGAGCATTTTAAATTCCTGTTCAGAGTTATTTTTGTTTGTACCTGCAGATTAATGAATTTGGTTCTATTTCCCAAAGTATAAACAAGCCAGTAGTCTAATTTAAACCACTGCAACCCTGACCAGCCAGTTACTAAGGATGAATGAATGAATGAATGCGGTAAATCAGTGGTCACCGACCTTGTTCCTGGAGATGCACCTTCTGGCAGGTTTCATCTTCAACCAAAATCGAACACACCTCTTTTAGCTGATCAAGAACTTCTTAAGGCAACGATTAGATGGTGGGCACGATTATGGTTGGTGCTAAAGTCTTCGTTCTCCAGGCTTCCGGCACACCTCAGTGGAACACTATCAGTCATGGATCGGCCTCCTCGAAGCCCGGATCTCAACATCACTGAAGCGGTGTGGGATCATCTCGACAAAGAATGGAACAAAACGCAGCCAACGTCCAAAGAAGAGCTCTGGAACGTCCTTCAAGAAGCCCGGAGAACTATTCCTGAAGACTACTTAAAGAAATTACAAGAACGCTTGTGTAAGAGAGTTCAGGCTGTGTCGAGGAATAACGCTGCTATTGACTTTCAAGCTTGAATGACACAAACTCTCTTTGTGTTATATACTGTATTTACATGTATGTTTGCACATGTTGTAATAAATCACTGTACTTATTGTCTCCTAGCAAACTATAAAGAAGTGAAGGGTGGCTCAAGACTTTAGCACAGTACTGTAGTTCTCCGGGAACAGGGTTGGTGACCACTGCTCTAAATGCATTGCACAGCTTGTCTCACAATGTTAATGTCCCACAAACGTCACATCTGACATTCAGTCATGCCCACAGGGAAGACAAATCGTCCAGCTCGAACTTTAAGTAATGAATAGTGCTCCTTACATTCATATCTGTATTTGTATCTGTTAAGAACACAGCTGTTCGTTTTGAATAATGTATTCCTATTCAGTTACATCCCTAGTCAATAGAGATGAAGGCCTGTATAGGTGTCATGTAGCCTTATAAATGCTGGTCTTGTGTACAGTATTACTCTGGCTCCTCTAAATGCATTTGTAAAGCATTTATTATTTATGTCAGTCAGGGCTCACAATAAAAAGAAAGAAACAGTTGGAACAATTTCATGCCACGAGTCTAACATTGTGTAAGAAAAGCAAACACATAATGATATAACAGTACACAAGGTCAACGTGTTATCATGGACGAGCTGTACAATGTAAGCACACATAATGAGGATCTTGGTCAATATTAAGGCCAGTCGATTCAGCCGTTAGTCAGTAGTTCAGTCCTTGTTCCTTAATGCACACAAATATGCCTTACTGCCTGGGTTTTGATTAGGTTTCATGCTAGAAGTCTGCCATAAAAACTCACCCGTCTATGTGTGTGTGTGTTTGGAGGAACGACTATGTGCACCCAGGCTCCCTTTCCAGTCTTGACAAAGTCCGATTTATGGCAGATTTGATATCTCTCGGGGAGATAAGGGTCGCAATGCTGACTGGCAAGCGTGCTTCTTTAGGTGGCAATCAGATGAAGGCCTGAAGTGAAAAAAATGTCATTGTGGAGAAGTAACAGCTCTGAACTTTGACCTCGCTGATGAGCGAGCTTACACACGAAACACAAAGCTTCTTGAAATAAGCACGCTTCGGTAAGTAAAGACTGACTAGTATTATAACGTATACAGGAATAAAGCATGTACTACGTTTTATGTAAGAAAACAGAGACTATAGTTTGCCATATATCATTCTAAACATCCTTTCTGCAGACAGCGCTGGTACTCTTTTGTGTCATTTCCTGTCGATGTACCTTCTTTCAGTTGTTTTGTGTCATACGTAGTTATAATGTAGGGTAGAAATAAAACAAAATGTTGATGCATGTAGACTGATGTAGGTATTCTACTGCTGCTGTAATCATAAAGGCTCATACAGAACATGCTTATAAAACTCTTACTGTTTCTTCTTTACACTTGTATAATAGACTGATTTATAATCCTACTATTTGGAATCACTGCCTTCTGAGTCTAAAAGGTTTATTTCTCATGTCCTATCAGAGTTTTTCCTCATTAGGGATCGAAATCTATCTAGCGTCTCTAAAATGGATTTCTGTACAGCTGCTTTGTGACAGTATTGTTACTCTAAAGCCTGATGAGTTAAGTTTACTCAGGTCAGTTAAGGAAACTGAGTTGTTTTACTTGATATGATTAATAGCCACAAATTAATCAGTAATGGTCAGTTCAGTCACGGTTCCCCTATTCAGTCTTCATAGGCACTTGTTAAGGTCTTCAGGAAAGAGATTTGGGAAATTAGGCTTCCGATCTGATTAAATACCCCCTTCCTATATTGTTCACGTTTTATTGTATTTAATTTTTTTAAAGAAAAGAGGTGTTTAAATAGTGTAGAAAGTCTGGTCTAGGTTCAAAGTAATATTGTTTGAGTAATGAAAACGTACGTGCTGTGCTTAGTTAAAATTTTACACACAAATGAAGTAACTGAATCAGATCGAGTCCTGCAAACAATGTCCAGTTACTGTTCTCATAATTTCAATCTAGGTAAGTAAAACATTACATTTAAACATTCAAATATCCATCCATCCCTCCATTATCTATAACACTTATCCACATATCCCAGCTCACCCCGGGCCAATCTAAGCACAGGATTAACACAGAGGCGAACAACCATTCACACATATGTGCAATTCAGAGTGGCCAGATGGCCTAATCTGCATGTCTTTGGGCTGTGTGGAGGAAACTGGAGCACCTAGAGGAAACCCACACAGGCATGGGAAGCAAATGCAAACTCCACACAGAAAGGCTGCAGTCAGCTGGCAGGTTGAACCCAGAACCTTGTTGCTGAGGCGACAGTGCTATTATTCGCTATTTTGTCTAGACGCATGATATATAATCCCAGTTAAGGTTATTTCAGTTACAAAATAGCAATACCATGAATTTCACATTTGATTATATTACAAATGATTATTTATTTATTACTTGTTTTTTCTTTTGTCCTGCCAACTTGTTATTGTGTGGCCTGTTTCCAAAATGGGTTTACTGCCCTTTTTGCGTTCTCAATTAATGATGATTCAAACTCGCCGAGCTCAGGGTATATTTTTTGTGTTCCTTTGAGCTCCAAGCTTTCTAAGTTTACAGAAGCCAAGGTTTTCTTGTTGTCCACGTCGATCGATTTGTGTCTAGTGCGCTGTATATTGACGTGTTTGCTGTTTTTTACCTGCAGGGCCTCCGACCATCTCCAGCACCCAGACACACCAGGCTCCTCATGGAGAGAAGGGCCAGATCAAGTGCTTCATCCGCAGCACCCCTCCTCCTGACCGCATCGTGAGTTTCTCTTTCCAGTCTCAGAACTCTTCTCACTTTCTCTTCGGTCTCAGACGAGCGTGGACTCGCTGGCCTCATGACTGTGGGGACTTCATTAGCGTCGACAGGCTTAGTCTGATATTGTACAGAACACTGATGACTTACGATACACATAATAAATGAAACTGCATCCTAAATCACTTGTTTCCACTGTGTGTGTTATAGTGGGAATTAAGCGAGGTGGGCCGAGGCGCTTAAATTCTTACCTAATGCTTGTTTATGCTCCGTTAGTGCATATTTGATTAAGATTTATGAAGCCTAGATAAACAGCCTCCTCTCAAGGCCAATTTTTCATTCATTACTCATACGAAGTGTAACAGCGTGTGTGTGTGCATGCATGCATGCATGCGTGTGTGAAGATACGTGAAGTCACTATCCATTTACTTCATCTCTGATGTTGTTTTACTCTGTTCAGGTTTACAAAAATCATATAGAATTGTAATAGAGTGTTTATATATGTGTAATAACTGTGTTATGAGGTTCAGTTCAACCAATAAGGCTGTGTTGTCAGGGTTACGTTACTTTAAAAATGTATTTTGATACAATTACTAATTAAATGTTAAAAAATATATAATGCGTATATAAGCCAAGTATCACAATATTGAAGTAATGTAACTGATTGCGTCCCGTTATTTTTGGATTACCTTAATACCAAATATGCGAATGCTGACAGCATTTTCACAGCCCGAGGGCAGAACTTGCACTGTACTGTGCATGGTAGTAAGTCATTCTTTATTTTAAAATGTATTTTAGGGCTCCAACTACCGATTATTTTGATAATCGATTAATCTGTCTGTTATTTTTCACTGATTAATTGATTAGTTTTCATTTTTTTTAAGTGTAATATATACAAAAGATATTCATTTAACATATTTATTTGCAGCATTTTAATAAGCAACTACAGAACTTTTTCCTAAAGGCTTAATTAAATAGCAGTTCAGTAATTACATCATTAGTGACATTTATCAGATAATCTGTCACCGCATGAGAATATTATCAGGTGCTCATGTCGGCCAAATGAGACACCGAGGTGACTGTATAGACATCGTTTACTGCTTATCACTTTTCTTAATCACTTACTACACTTTTTGCAGCTGTGTGTCTGCATTTCAAGCCATGATTTGTTTTAAATTCCGAACAGACTAATTCAGAATAAAGATAAAATAAATATCAGCTGCCTGTCCCGCTCACTGAAATGCTCCGATGCTAAGTTCATTTTGTTTGCTGTGTGCGCGTACGAGGCCAATCGTTTTCACTCTGTGGAATCGACTCCAATGTTTTGTAGGTGACTCTTAGTTTTCAGTGCCCAGGGTTAGTGAATCGACTCTTTGGAATCTACTTTGATTCAGTGATCATATTACTCACATTAAAACACACGTTATGTCATGAGGTCAGCAGGGTAGTGTACTGTAAAGAGTTTCCACACTGTCCTGCTGATGTTTCTGCGCCGCCATTTCACTCAAATGTGTTTCTATGAAGTGACAGTGCGTGCCAAATGTGCCTCACAGCGCAGTTCAGCCAATAATGAAATTGACTGGCAATTATTTATAATATCGATTTTTATTGATTTTGTTGATTAGTTTTTGCAGCGTTCAGATATTTTAAAATGGTAATCCTGTACGTAATCCGTGTTTTTACTAAATGTATCAGTAATCTGATTACATCTTTATTTCTGTAACTTTAACTGAATACAGTTAGCATTTTTTTACGATCCTCATTACGTAACACTGTTTCGTAATTATGTCAATTATTATGTCAATTATTTGCCAAATACTTCTGCAGGCTCTTATTTCTCTCAGATATTTTATTTCTTTTATTTACAATTTGTTTATTATTATTTATTTGATTTTATTGCCCTGTTTCAGGCCTGGTCATGGAAGGAGACAGTTCTTGAGTCGGGCACATCCGGCCGCTACACAGTCGAGACGGTGAGCACCGAGGACGGCGTCCTGTCCACACTGACGATGAGCAACATCGTCCCCGCCGACTTCCAGACCATCTACAACTGCACGGCCTGGAACAGCTTCGGTTCCGACACCGAAATCATCCGTCTCAAGGAACAAGGTGGGAGCCAAGGTTCGCCATGTTTTACCTTCTCTTCTGCTTGTGACAGCATGAACATTTATTAAGCCTTGTTTTTCTATGTGTTGTGTTAGATGTGTATGGGGGTTAATTAGGTTTTTTTTTTTGCCTGTTTGTTTTATGATAAAATTCCCAATACAAAAAAGTAGTTTATTTATTACAAAAATATATATATATATATATATATATATATCATGGTTATAGTTTTTGAAAATGATACGTGTTACTTTTTTTTTTTTTCCCCACTAGGACTATTATTCCATGCTCATTTTATGCAATGAATTTGTTTCAGGGACATGTCAGCAGTGCAGAAATTTCATTTATCATTAAAATGTATTTATTATACAGTGCTCTGTGTCATTTTCTGCCAAAGCCACTTAACGACTACAACAACCTGACATCGTTTTTACTCCATTCATGGCGTTTTATAAAGGAATACCATCAATTTGCCTGCAGAAAAGCAAACTGTGGTTTCAGCTCACTAGCTCTTAAATGAAAATGTATTGTTGTTTGTACTTGAGAGACAATAAATAGACTTTAATTACGGAGGATGTAGCAATGGTGGGTTTTGCTACGCTAGTTTGTTTAAAATGGGAGGGTGTAATTAATGGCACATAGGTGCTTGTCCATTATAGACTTATTATTATTATTATTATTATTATAGTATGGGAGATGAATGCAAGTGTGTCTGGAACTACAGTTTGCCCGCATTAAAAAAAAACAAGCCATACCAACAAAATGTTGGTGTTTTTAATTATCTATTGCAGCCAAAGCGTTTGTTGGTGTTGCTGACATTTTGTCTCAGGAGTTGTAAAAGAAGAAAAAGTTTCATTTGAAGCTGCTAAAAGAGAAAAACCTCCACATAATAAAGTAGTGAGAACTAACATTTCTCCCATATTATCAGCCTTGCTCTGTTTGGGGTTTGCTTGCTCTTTTTGTTACGCTCCAATCTTGGATTGATATATTTATTTTAAATGACACAGCAGTGCTCGGTCTCTTGTTGCTCTTTTGTTTAGAAGTAAAAGCCAGGCTCTGTGCCGCAGTGATTACTTGTTGAATTGACTCGGCTTGTCCATGCTGTGTTATTGTAGGCGGCTATCATTTGTTGTCCGCAGAGTCTCTGCCTGTGGCCGTGATTATCGGCGTGGCGGTGGGAGCGTTCGTCGCCTTCATCGTCCTCATCGGCACCATCGGGGCCTTCTGCTGCACACGTTCTCAGAGAAGTATGTCATAGCGCTGGGTTCTGTTCGCCTTCCTCAGCAAGACAGAACAGTGTGCGAGGGTTCAAAGTCATTTCACACACTCCCTGCATTATTTATTTATTTTTTTCATTTCACATCGATTCCTCTCACATTTCTTTCACATTTGCCTTTCGTCCATCCCCTTATAAGGCACCACCATCCTGCCATTCTCCAAACCTGAACAGAAAAAGGAAAACTCCACCCTGAAACACAGAAATATTTGTGATGTGTCTAGTGATTTTGGTGCTAATTCTGGTGCTGCGTTTTCATTAATCCTGTGAGAAGTAAGCCGTCACGTGCTGCTCTCATGTCACACGGGGACATTGCTGGCACAATGCCGTGCAATACGAATACAAATTTGTTTCCGAACTTAAGGGATTTAAAAAGCTCAGGTTAGTGCTGAAAAACAAAAGCAAAAGAGCTTCCTTTCTTTCTCACCGTTTTCCAATGAAGTTGAATGGCAAAGCAAATGTAGCTGTCGGATGCAGTCGTGATGGGTTGCAGCAGAGTCTCGGCACCGTGGCATTGATGATGGTATTAGCATCTGTTTGAGCAGCGTGTACAGATGAGAAGGTGAGAGAGCTGGACAGGACTAACGCGCTGCTGCACCACTCTCTTTAGGCAGACTCGAAGTGAGGGCTGAATCCCTCTATCAGCAAGGAGACAAACTGCATCCTGGGTAAAGTACCAAAAATGAAAATAGTCTAACATGTTAATGTAGTACGTAAGTTGTTCATTCGGAAATAAACCTTGGATGCCAGTGAAGACCAGATTTAAGTCGGAAGATTAATATTCAAGTCATTCATGGTGGATTTTTCCTTTAAACGGCCTTTTAAAGGAAGTTCAGGAAGTGAAGGTATAGCTTGCAGGACGTGTCATGGGAGGCGTTGCTAGCCTTGAGCATGTTGTTGTTGTATACTGCAGAAGACGCTCACCTGGTTATGCCCTCCCTCCCTGCCTCGATCTGTGCTCAGCAGAGAGAACATTCAAGCAAAATTAAGACAGAAAGTAAGCCTTCGTTACCTGACCGTCACCAATTAACACTACAAACAGTGCTACTGACATGCGTCTGGACTGTGTTCTTGAGTTGTGGTGCTTATTTACTACACGCTTTACTAACTATACCATGTTAGCATGCAGACACAGAGACACAACCCAGGCATTGTGGAGTTGCATGAGAGAATTGCATACATTTGACTTTGATCTAGGATTTAACACAAACATCTGTTTGTCAGACCTCAAAGGTGCTGTCTCGACCAAGAACGATATCCGTGTGGAGATTGTACACAAAGACCACAACGCTGCACGGGAAAATGAGGACCATGCTGCCATGAAGCAGCTGATGGTAAGTCTTTTCTTGGCTTCACGAAATTTTAGGCCTCCCTGATTTGCAGCAAACAAACGCACCAGCTCATTACGCCTTCTCCTGTCATGTCCTCACTTAATGAATGCTAATCATCTGCACCCCAACACTAATAACCCCCATCCAGAGCTAATGCTAATACCAAGCCCATGAATAATGCAGTTCGTGATTGTGTGTGTGTGTGTGTGTGTGAGAGAAAGCCCTGATCGCCTGAAGCCCTATATTTAGCCTCCAGCCTGCTTCTCCTGGGAAGACGGCGACGCAGCCATAGAGATGCCAATGATCAAGTGGCCTGGGGCTTTTTTTTTCCACAGCGCCTCTCGGAGAATTGCTGTCAAAACATACAATAGCACCCTCTTTTGAAATCCCACTATGTGTTCTGCGCGTCCCTAAGGCCTTGCAAACAGCACCGGGATTCTACTTAGAGCTCAGAATGCGATTACGCCTAAGGCTAAGTCCGTGACAATACCAAATTCTTGGTGATGAGATGAAAAATATTCATGGGAAATTGGCACAGCTTCATTTAAACTTACTTGGTAATATCATTAAGTGAGTTGACACTGGATGTAATAGGCGGCGGACGGAGGTTATGTTTTAAAACAGCAGGGTTGTGTGTTTGTGTTTGTGCCCTCAGATCGAACGAGGAGAATTCCAGCAGGAATCCGTGCTCAAGCAGCTGGAGGTCCTGCAGGAGGAGGAGAAAGAATACCAGCACATCAAGGTGGGCATCCATAGGGGGATGAGTTGTTCTTTGGAGTCACTTTGTTGCCAGAGTATAGGTTTGCACACGTTGTCCAATTCTAGGTCCCAGAGCAAGCTGTTAATCCATCAGTCCTGTGTATAGATAATGAATGGATGGATGGATGTTTACACACAATTCGCACAACGTGCATATGCACTATACAACACTTTTGCGGTCAGATTTCTCTCTCAAACCCTCTTTCATTCCACCGCACTTTCATTCCAGCTAGCAGAAGTAATGGTTTTGTATTTAATAATGAGCAACGTACACTTCGTATCTCTTTATAATTACTTTTAATGATGTGGAACATCTGTGAAACAAGTTACTTCCTGTTTACAGCAGTAACAAGTCGTCCCGTCGTAAGCCTCTTTTTTGATCAATGAATCTCTTGATTAATCGACACCTTCAGACCAGTTCGAATCAAAAATCCAGCATCTTGTGATATGTTTTAGATTAAGCTCTTGTCGTAAGATACACACACATTCATTTTAGAGTCTGAATTGTTTGTTCTTGGCAGATTTACAGACAGAGTTACGTTCACCTTTTCTTCCCCTCGCACACACATAAACCATGAGGGATTCAAAGATTCACTCTCGTCAGTATTTACTAACAAAACAGGAATGACTCGTGGCATTTTCTCCTTACGTCTGAGCAGTAATTTTTTTGATTGCTCGCACCAAAAGCACGCATTTACAGGATATAAAGTGAAAGTTTGCCAGGCGGAATGTGCACAGTGCACAATGCCTATGCGGGATAAATGTAGTCACTACACGACCGCCCAAGGAAAATTGTTTCTTCTGGAATGGAACTTTTCGTATTACTAGCCAAAGTTTTTTTTTTCTCTGTGAGGTTTATGGGCTGCAATAAAATCCTCATCAGGATAGATGGCCTATGACTGAAGCCGAGTGCCTTCTTTATATGAGCGGAGTCTATGAAGAGCTGCTCTTATCCCTGCCTTAAATCTATCCTTATAAATCGCATCAATCTGACCATAAACACACTAAAAAGCATGCTGTAAATCAACCAACGTCCATCAGTCATACTACTTCTGAACAGCTATAATATACACAAGTGTTTTTCTGTGATGTTAGATACTCTAGACGGCTTCTACGCTGAACTGTCCTGTATTTACTCTCTTCACGTTTTATACAAATTGTCAGCAGCTCTGGTGGCTGCTTTATCATCTTTTCATTCATTTCCCCTGGGTTTTAGCCTCTATGAGTATGTGTATTAGTGAAGGAGCAGAGAGACTATAAGATAGAATGAGATATAGAGCTGAAACACATACACACAGACATACACACACAAACCTCTTTGTCTGATAAATCCTTCCTTAGGTTGTCATAGCAGAGTCATCTGGGAGTGATTATTTTCCGTCCCATGGGCTCTTGCCCCTACACACACACACACACACACACACACACACACACACACACACACACATGCTTGGCAACTTAGCAACTGGGCGCAGTGGTTCCACAATTGTCTGATTACACCTTTTCAGTGTATTTGGAAAGAGACAATTTTCAGACCAATTAAAGTCGGTCGTGTATAGAGGAACAGTAACTCTTGCACTTATTTGTGCTGCCAGAACATGAAACATTGAGAACTGATTAATTAGCAAGGAAGCAATTTCTTTCTTTTTTTTATTTATTGTTTTAACATTACTGTGGAAGAAAGGTTCATGACATTGGACCAGACAACTATGTACTGCTCCCACAGTGCTGTCTGATTGCTTGTTTCCCGTGCCAGGTCATTACAATTACAAGCTCGAGTTCAGGGAAGAAACATCATTTTTCATCATTTAAAGAAAAAAAGAAAATGACTACAATTACTTTAGGAATCTTTTGAGAACCCTTTGGAAGAATTTTTCCCCAAAGTTTCCCCTGGAAACTTTTTTTGAAAGTTTCCCAGAAATTGGGAATCCGGAAACAACTGAAATGAATGAGTATGAATATATTCAGTGGGAAGCACTGCTGCCTCACAGCTCCAGGTTCCCTGGTTCAGTCCTTAGCACTTACTGTCTGTGTGGAGTTTCTCATTCTCTCCATGCCCTGTGTTTTCCTCTGGGTTCTCTGGTTTCCTCCCACCACTCTAAATTACCCCTAGGTGTGAATGAGTGTGTGATTTTGAATTTATATATATATATATATATATATATATATATATATAAAGCTTGGTATTAGCTTGCTTCTTTACTCACTCATTTATTTTTACTGGTCAGGGTCATGGTTATTTGGAGTGTATGCTGGGAACACTGGGCATGGGATGGGAATAGCTCCTGGATGGGAAGAAAACAACTTCATACCTTTAGATTTTGCTTCTCCACAGAAAACCTCACCAAGGTCAAACCTGTAGCAATAACAGACTAGCATGGTTAAAATGGTTCTAAAATGTCTCTACTTGAAACCTTGTTTGAAAGGTAAATGTTTTGTTGTGACTTGAAATGGTCCCCGACAGGGCCAAACCCAAATGGTGTGCACACTTATTTCGGTGCTGTATTTGTAAGAAATCACCATTAAATTAATGTTTTGTTTTCTTCTCCATGTTTCCTTCTCATCCAGGATCCCACCAATGGCTACTACAGCGTGAACACCTTCAAGGAGCACCACGGGACCCCCACCATCACACTGGCTAGTGCCCACAACACCACCGAACTGCGGCGTGAAACCTCCACGGGCAAGCAGCGAGTACCCACAGGCATGTCCTTCACCAACATCTACTCAACTATCGGTGGTGCGCCCAACCCTCGTTTGTATGAGTACGGCGGCCGCTTCGTCCTGGGCACAGGCAGCAGCTCCATCGAGCTGTGCGAGCGTGAGCTGCAGCAGCGTGCCTCCCTCAGCGACTCGGGTTCCTTCATGGACACACAGTGCGACAGCAGTGCCAGCAGCTACGCACATTTCGACAAGGACAGCAAGGCGTCAGCGTCGTCCTCATCACACCACTCGCACTCATCCTCTCAGAACTCGGACCTGACGCGACCCCTGCAGAAGCGCATGCAGACTCACGTGTGACGACGTCTGCAAACGATGTCAGGAAGCAAATCAAGCACACAAGCTCTCTTTTTCTTACTCTTTTTGTCTCTGTAATGTCATCCTATGAACCTTGTACAACACAGCTTTGGAAAAGTCTTTGGGGTCACGGTTCCAAATGCAGACAAGTCAAAAATCCTGAACTGAGAAAAAGCACCTTCAGTGTAGTACTAGTGAGAAATGTCTCAGCTACTGTACAGAATACCGAAACAGGATGAAACCATGGTGACAAAAAATGACAAAACACATGCAATGTGTGGAAAGCAGATCATAAAAGAACGGAGGTCTACAGAACATGAACAGAGTCTACAGTGCTGTTGACACCTTCAGTCCATGATGCCTTTGGCAGCATCAGAAAGACAACATCCTGGTTTTCTTGTCTTCTCTTGCTCTCTTGTACAGTAGACCTGTCTAAGTGAGTGTGTATTATCTGACAGTAACTTTTTTCCCCTCTCCTCACAGTTTTTTTTTTTTCTTCTGTGTGGATGGAAACTTATTAAAAAGAAAAGGAAAAAAAAAACATACGTTTGCCAACAGACTTAATCACTGTCAGTCAATATAGCTGGATTCCAGTCCTCCTGGATTCCAGAGATATATAGCTTTTGGCCATTCTGAGAATATCTGTACATTATCCATTCTTTTTTTATTTCCTTCCTGTCTGTTGTTAGTCTGATCATATGTTTTCTTCTCTCTTTCGTGATTGTTGACTTTGCTGACCATAACGAGGTCTTACAAACGGACGATTTGATCTTTTCTAGCTAAGATGATTTGAAATGCACAGGATGCTTTGGCCATAAAGTGGGAACAATGCATATTTTCGCTACTTTGTTAATGAGAGAATGCTCAGACAGTGTGTGACGTGACAAGGATGTGGTTTCGTGAAATCGCATAAAAACAAGTGACACGATTTGAACCGTATACGCTAATTACCTTTCTGTGGCTTTTAAGTCTTAGTATATAGTCACGTTGTTTACACGGACTGAAACGGATTGACGGCTGAAGAATCCCGGACGGAGGGAAAACATTCCATCTTCTCTCCACAGCCTTCAGACTGCACTGCAGTACACCTGCTCACTGTTTTAAGTGAACTGTCTGCACACTGAGTTGTACCATTGAGACTCTGATTTCATTCTCAATTTGTTTTGCAAAATGTCTGCTTCTTTTTTTTTTTTTTTTTTTTTTTTTTTTTTTTTTTGCAGTTGAGAGCACTTAAAGTTACTACTGATTACACAAACAAGCACCTGTACAAGATACACTGTACAAAACCAGAGCCAGAAGCAGAGCAGGCTGTAGTAAGGAGATGCGCAATGCATGATGCATGCCAGGTGCAGACTGAGGCAAGCAGGTGCCGTTTGGTTCGATTACAGCCTCATCTACATCATATGTATATGTATTACACACACCGGTTTGCCTACGAGGCTTTGAGTAGAAGACATCCCAAGTTTCTGATAAGGCAAGGACACCAGATAAGGATACACAGGAAACCAGGTTTCTCTTTTTGTCAACTGGCTCAACTTATGCAGTGTGAGAAGTGAGATTAAACATGACATAAAGTGATTGCTACTACGGGTTGGATAACTAGTCGACCGGTAATTAAAAAAAAAAGTAGTCAACCAGTCACCTTTTCCATAGTTAAAACAAAAACTGTTTCAGGACATGACTATTTTGTGAACCACCAAATGAACCAGTCATTACAGCTCAATGACCGGCCTTCCTTCTATCTAGGATGCGATGTCTAGAGCAGCCACTGGGAGGATTTTCCAAGCTGATGACCTGAAAGTTGAACCACTATGCTCAACTTTGACCCCAGTAATATCCCAAAAAGACTCTGAGTCAGCACCTAAGCTATCAGATTTGCATAGGAAGGTGATGTGCAATCTACAGCTCTGAAAACACGGTGGTCATCAAGAAAAAGATAAAGGTTTACTGATGAAATGATAAAGTGAGAGTGATCCGTTAAAGCAAAAGGAAATAAAAGACAACTTCCCCCCAGCATAATTGGTTTAATTTAGTCTGAAGTATTTTTCATACCATCCGTCTTGCTGCTTTCCCACAACCCCACACAACTAGTCAACAGCTCCCCACAATGGCAGGTGAACTTACTAGTTAACAAGTCAACTAGTATATACGTCACCTAGTGACTTGATAGTTCAGTGTGGAAAAGTTGCCTGAAAATTACACTGCTTTTGTTAATAAGCGCATCATGTAACAACCAATCTACACCACTCACATTCCACATGATAGCATTGCTGCAGTGTACATAATGTGAAAGAAAGCTGATGCCCATACATACTGTGTCAATAGAACATTAGGGGTGGGAAGGGTCAAAGGTGATCCAGCCACAATTGCAAAACCGTTTTTAAAAGCTGACATGAGACAATAGGACAATGATTAAACATATCTGTGTTTATTCCAGTCATCACTGTAAAACATATTGCTCCATGCCAGCTCAATCATGACATTGTTGTAGATAATGATGGTAAATCAAGTTCACAATGTATAGAAGATGGGAATGTGAGAGTTCAGTGAAGACTGAAAGAATATGGAGCTGGCGAGATGTGTGGGCTTGCAGTTATATGTATGTTGCACATAATAGTTAGCTAGCGTGGTTTAAAACGCTTCAGAGAATTCGACTTCAGTCGGCACCTTCTTATAAAACATTCACTACATCGTCTGTGCAGTTTGTGAAACGCGTTGATGCAAAGCTTTCCTGTTACAGAAAACTTTTCAGCTTCATAATGACCAGTTCTATTATTATTATTGCTATTTAACTTTGTAGGAATATAAAGAAATATGGAATGTTCAGAGCGCAGTCTGGCTCTGAACATTTCCTTCCTTTAATATGTACATTAAACCTGGTAATTTATTGATCAGTTGAATCTATTATGTTTATGCAGGGAATTCAAACTATGCTGGATTCTGGGCTGGAACTGGACAATCTCATGGCCAAGGGGGCATCAAGGGTTGGCACACAGTCTGTATTTCAGTGGAACAAGCCAAGCACTTGAAAAATACTGCATCAGAACTGATTAATATGTGTAAACAATCTGGAAGTAGTTAACTAAATATGAACCTTTGAGACTTCTATTGCTGCCAATTTATCTAAATTATTTACTTTCATAGATTCACCATCCCTGGTCTGATTAGTGAAGTGATGTGGCTCTGTTTTTGGCAAGTGTTGAAAGAGAAATTGGACAGTTGTAAGCAACTGAATACCCCTACTCTATACTCCTAGGGTTCCTTAAGGGTTCCCTGGATAGTTATGGATCTTTACTTCCTAGGACAATACTTACAGAGGGCTAAAGCAAATCCATAACTGGCTTTTAGTTTTATACTTGGTACCAAGAGTGTGTAGAGTTTGAAGGTGCTGGTTTACCTTCACTAGAAAACGACAACAGAGAAAGCAAAACTGTTTCCAAAAATGCATTTTCCATTGCTCAATGAAATGCATAAAACATTGATATGACTTTTATGGTCTGTGTCCCAGCGTGCCATCGTGAAGAGCATTTTTATAATGCATATCGCGTGCGATACACCATCTGTGAATGGGTCATGAAAGAATTATGCATGATATGTTAGAAACCTATTTTAAATGGCTAGGGTTTGGAGTCCTTTCACCCTGCAATTCTGCTATAACAAATTATTCATCAGATAGTGAGTCAAACTATTGATCAGATCACCAAGTACTTTCTTTTTAATCTTCTAATAGTTTGCTTCTTTCTTTGGTTGGTTGTCTACATCTCTTTCCCACCTCCATGTGGGGTTGATGTGGATAGGTAGGGTTAAGGGCCATGACCAAGAGCCCGACAGTGGCCCACCTTCCGATCAGCAACCCAGCGTCTTAACCGTTGAGCCACCGCCACTGTCAGTTTCATTCTTTCTTTAATAAATCAAATTACCATGTGCTAGATTTTCAACCCACATCTCAGCCAGTCCAGGATTTTGTTCTGCTCCAGTTCCCAACATGCCAATTAGTTAATTAAAGGCTGTAAAAAGCTTAAGCAAAGAGTTTCACCATCAATTATCCAGATATGTTTTATAATCAGCTTAAAACTCTGACTGAACCATTGCAGGTAGGTCAGGTGTGTTCTCGTGGGCTACGTGAACACCATTACTGTAACAGTCTGACTCGTTCCTCTACTCCACTAACAAACCCATCATTAGGAGGAAATGGAAGACTGTATCCTGCTTGTTAGACCATGTAAAACACCAGCTTGCATCTTCTCTGTTTTAACACACCTGTTCAGCTCATGGAGATCTTAAGAATAACATAGTGGAAAAAAAAAAATCTACAGCTCATGATTCCCATCATCATTTTCCATAACAGTACTGTAGAGGTGCCATTTAAGTCGAATCAGCATTCAGGGTACAGGCGAGCGAGATGAGTCATAAGACGTTGTAAACACTTTACATAGCATTACGTATATTTGCATTTTTGTAAGCTTTCACACATGAGTGCTGTTGACTGGGTCTAATTTTACAAATGGATTGGTGCCCACTGCAAGGCTTAAACACAACAAGCCTGTTTCACTGCTGATAATACAGCTTTCCGTGCGCAGTATATGAATCCCTAATGCTCTCTGTATATAATTTGTTATTTACCTTTCTTCTTTGGTTAGTTTTTGGATATTAGAAGGCGAAATCTAAAGCTAAATGTCATTGACACTGTACAGACAATCACTTTTTTCTTTCTTTGTAGTTTCATGAGAGAAAGTGGAGAAGGTGAAGCTGGATATTCCTCAACAGAGACTTTAACAGATAATTTCCTCATGCGTTTCTTTTACCACTTTCTTTACACAAACCATTACTGTAACTCTAATGTTGAAAAATTGTGCTTCTATTAAAACCATTAATTACAAGTTAATCTTGAATAAGAGCACATGAATTCTATCAGGGTTTTTTTTTTTTTCCACTACATGCAAAGTGTACATTGTTCTTAGATACTGAAAACTGTGGCTTCATTAGTTCTGTACACCATCTTATCTTCCCAAGTCACTGAAGCTTGAAGCAGTACATGCAGTTTCATAAGACAATATTAGCGTTTTAAGGAGTCCTTGTTTTAACCAAGCTGGATTCGAATTTTCCCCCAAAATGGCCATTTACAGATATTTCCTCTTTTTCTTTTTTCTTTAATTATCCTTACACTTTTTAAAACACGTTGTTGTACGTCAGATTTTGGAAATTTATGCTTCTAGTAAACCATAATTATTGAATGATATTATTTATTATTATATTGGTACAAGATGTTGACTTGCATCACTGATTTTCCCACTACATGTTTCCACATCTCCTAACTCTCCACAGAGCAAAGGACAAACTTAGCAGGTGTAGCTTTTCCAAATAATTACTTCATGTATAATCTATATATATATATATATATATATATATATATATAATAGCTCTAGGCATTTTGCATGAGATCAGCTTGGGGTTACCTGCTCTTCATTTCCAACAAAAAAGTGTTCAGTGAACTCCAAAGCAATGCCGGAGCTATTATTTAAATTGTTCCTCCTCCATCTTTAAAGCTACTGGTAGCATAGTTCATGCTGTTCATCGCAATGCCTTCGAATATAGCATAATAGCATGTTACAGCATTTTGCACCATATGGAACAGTTTATACAACATGGCAGAAAATACCTATGGCATTACCTCAAACAAAACAGAGCAACCGGATTACAGAGTTGATCTACAGTTTGTTTGAATAATGTGTGTATATATACCTTGCTTATCACACAATGCCGGTGGGTTTAATCCTGTCCAAATGGGCACTGAGTGATTATATGCACTCGTCCAAGCCACACAGTCAGATAAGGATGGTGAAGGTTAAAGCACTGACATGGGGAAAATTTGGGGTTGGATGCGGCTTGCCTGTCCTCTCCCTTCCATTTTTAAAATATTACCCAACCATAGAGCGAACCTCATTGAGTGATAAATTGCTTGAAATCTGTCCTGTTCCGCTATACTGTCTGTCCCATGCGTTGCCATCATAATGAGTCACTGAAGCTGATGAGCAAGAGGCAGACACAGGTCAAACACTTGACTGGCTAGCTCTATTTCAGGACATTTCTCTCCTCAGCAGTTATATTGCATCACTTGAGTTGTAAACCGTTGATTGTATGAATTCAGATAGACATCAGGTAGCGTCGATGATTAAAGATGGTTTTTTCACTGCATGATTTTTGGCTCGATTTTGTTCAAACATTTTTTGATCGTGAATAAAGAACGGCAGCCTTACAATGCTTGCTCACCACTGGCCTATTTAGTGCCACTGCGACCAGTAAAGCGCTGGCAATCTTCAAATAAAATCAGAGTGTAAGAACTGCAATGTCTCGTTCATTTACTAGGTCTTATTTTGACAAACTTTCTCAATATAAAGACTTAAATAGCAGAATCGTCTCTACAATTGGTAAAACCTGGTTTCTGTAAATGCAATTCCTGTCCTTTGGTTATACAAATCTTTGTGACTTTCAGGCTTCCACCAGCTTTATACTGGACTAGTTTTGCCCCACCAAAAAAAAAAAAAAAAGAATGATTTGGTTGTGAGCTGAGATTGGCAGTCTACATAATGTGATGTGCTCATTGGCAGCCAATGTAATGCCATTGCAACCAAAGACAGCCAACAAGAAAGTCCAAAATGTTTTCAATTAAAATCTCAAAGTGTTATTGCTGGTACAACACGTGTGAAAAGTCCACCATTAGTTGGATGGAAAAGGATTATGTGAAAATCAAGGGAAGCTACAGATATGGTAGAGGCAATGGAGAAACATAAAAATGCGAATGCCATGAAAAATACCCTTATTACCTCAAGATCGCTTTGAGGAATGTTTGTCTATACATCTCCATTTTTTTTGTGTACATCCAGATATAAGCAGAACATAGTAATTTTCTTTAATCACAGGTCTTTAGAGGATCTTTGTTATTTAAGTATGACATGGAGAATACATCATTACACGGTAAGTTATACATTCCTGAAAAGATTTTTTTTTTTTTTTTGGAAATCATCTCATACATTGTAACAAGTAATAATCATGAAAAAAAAAAAAAAAAAAAAGCTAATTGAAATCACACCATATAAAACTTTTTGTGAAAGCCATGGTATCAAGGCCATCTTGTCTTGGCCTTATGTTCCCTGTTCTCCACACAAGCCACACAAACCATGAATCTCGGAATATCTCTGGTCATAGTGTAATTGCCATGGGCATTTTTTTCTGCCTGATTTTTTTATTTATTTATTTTTTTTATTTTTTTTTTTTGAGCATTTACAAATCAATATCTCGTTAGTCTTTGAGTCTTTCAATAACATGCTACAGTAACAAAAATGATGTATACGTTGAAGTTGCAAAAATCAATATTTAGGGCTGAAAAAAAAAAGAAAAGTTATATACCATCATGTCATGGGGGTTTGAAAACAAAGGGTTTAACCACTATTTTCCTCAAATGGTTCTGTATATCCATCAAACCTATAAAACAAACAATGTGTTTTACTTGTAATGGTCTGTGATCCTATGATGCTTTTGCTCTGTAAATTTGAGAAAGAAAAATGAAAAAAGACTGAAAATACCACAACAACTGTGGACTGATATTATTGTGGTTCTTTTGTGTGTCACCATGTCTGTTAAAGTTAAGCACTTTCCAAGAACATGCTTTAGATCCACCACAATTATAATTATATACATATATATATATATATATATATATATATATAAAAGCAGAAAAACAAATTCCCTCTCTCTCTATCCATCTATAT
>JAQQZR010000037.1:3831989-3877758 GCA_030068235.1 Notoglanidium macrostoma | reverse complement strand
CCTCTCACCCCAAGATGCTGGGATTGGCTCCAGCTTCCCCGCCACCCAGACGGATAAAGCGCTATAGATAATGGATGAATGGATGGATGGATGAAAATAAAAAAACACACCTATATGCCTACAAAGAAACCTGTGATGGACCAATGTCCGATTCAGAATGTTTTCTTGCTTCCCAAAAACTTACAAAAGTAGATGCTTATTATTCCTCGGCTTTTGATCTCACTATAATCCTCGGTTTAAAAATGCCAGGCATGTCTCTGCAGGATTCTTGTCTGAATGAAGCACAAATGAATGTGGATTCACATAAATAAGTGGTTAAACTATTTTTTTCCTGTTTTGAATTACCTGGTCTGATAATTGGATTTGAAATCCAATTTTGCAAAAAAAAAAAAAAAAAAGGAAAAGAAAAAAAGACTCAAAATTGGAGTAGATAGCAGAAGTGGCATTTGAAGCGCTGAAGCACTCAATTAGAGAATTATCTACAGTGGGCTATTACATGGTGCGAAAGAGAGCGTGAGAGAGAGATTAGACGACAGAGGGAGGGTTTGAGAGTTAATCCTAAACCTGGAAGCTTTTGGGCAGTTCACGCCTCAAACAATTTGGATTTATTTTCCAGCTCACAGTGACTGCTCAGAGTCCTTGACAATGAAGGTGTTAGTATGAGTGCTTACTGTAGATCTCAATTCATCAGTAACGTAGTGCAGGTCAGTTCTGACGAGAGCAATGCATGGGATGAGATTGTATTTGTGGAATATGGAGAGATGTCTAATGTCCAGCATTCTGCATTCAAATCTGTAGTGAGAGATTGATGGATGCATCTGAACCACGACCTCCTTCGGCTTCACGTCCCTCTTGGGAATTGAGGCAAGAGGCTGCGACCTGAATGTCAATCGTTTATGAAGACTGGTGATGCTGTAGTCTCCAGGCAGTCATCCATAAAGTGCCCATTTTCCCAGTAACTTATTTATTTAAATGCTGCCTTGTAACTTATTTAGAAGCAGGGTTTTTCAGAAAAACATCTCATAAATTCCTGCCAAGAGAACATTATAACTTACGGCTTCATATATTTTCGGTATCGCATCAGTTTTTCGTTCATTACTTTGAAAGGATAAGATTGCAGTTGAGTTGCAGTAATAAGTGGATTCAAGTGGAGCAAGTTCATTCAATTCAATTCAATTCAATTTTATTTCTCTAGCACTTTTCAACAACAAGAATCTTTACAGAAAACTTTATGTAAAGTTGAGTAAATCCTTCGTAAACCAGAGGTGACTGTATCAGGAAACAACTCCCTGAGACAACATGAGGCAGAAACTGAGAGGAGCTAGCCTCAAAACAGAGTCCATATCCATTTGGGGGAAAACAAATTGTGAGTCAATAAATTATATTAACTCTACAACTCTATAACCTGAAGCCAGGGTGCAAAACATAAGGCCCAAGGACTGTATGTACACTCCATCTGTCGAAGCCCGCATAATGAAGTGTCTTGGTTTTATTGACACTCGCCTGCAGTTAGTAATTTATCCACTATAGGCCATTTGTTGGCATCATTTGGCGCAATTTCCCAGCCTCAATAGCACATACAGGTCAATCTACACATACACGCTATAGAATCTGCACAATGTAATGTGGATTCTGAGTGACTGTGCCTAAAGAATTGAATGCATTATGAAACCAATCAAGGTAAAAAGTACAGCTCTCGAAATGGACCAGTCTGTTTTCAGTCGTGAGGTGAATGATGCTGCTGAGAAGGTAAGCAAATGTCAATAAAAACAATTTATTTTATTTTTTTTCACATTTATTGTATAATATTACAGAACAAGATGTTCATAATGTACATTGGATAATTTAGTCATAAATATGCCAGTCACTGATACCAATTTAAATAAACCTATATAGTACCGGTCTAAATGTTGGACTGTAAAATTAATAAGGTGCATATTATTAATGAAAACTGATTGGATGTTTTAGTGCAGCCCTCTTATTGCCAGGTATGTCTGCCAGACAGTATTAAGTGTATCATTACAGTGGTTGTTTGTAGGTACAAATCTACAGTATCCAGGTGAGATTATTCACTGAAGCAAGGGTGTGAGAAGAGCTTTCCAAATCGCTTTTTGGGGAAAAAAAAATCAAGAGTATCTCGGACTGTCTATGACAGAAGAAGGGGAGTCACAGGAGTAGAAGCATGTTCATTTTTATCCCAAAGAACTGTACACATCTGTGCACAATGTGCAGCTAGATTTAAACCCTCAACACTGATTTATTGGCCACTCCATCTCCTCCAGAAATGAGTATTGAATGGTAGAGAATAGATAAATAAATCCACTATCTTGATTTCGAGCGGCCTGCTGTCGGAATCCGGTGGAGCATCTTAAATGGATTATTGATCCCATGACCTTTCTTTTGGTTTAAGGTTTTCTCATGTTTGTTCCTCTGATGTTGACTTAACTCATGACATAGACAATGGGATTGATCAAACATTATCTGTCTGTATTAGACTGTTAATTAGCCATTCCTATTTAGCCGTGGATCAGGACAGTCGAGAATAAACAGCCCCGCTGCTTCCCCGGTTCCTGCACAGAGAGCTAATCCTGTATGAGACATTACCATCATAATTGTTTCGCAAAAGTTTGGAGAAGCCTGTATTGAACCGAGTCTATTTTGCCTCCTGATTCATTGCCAAATTGATTCAGGGGACGATTTCATCAACATAATAACGCATTGTCCTCGACGTTTGAAATTACAAAGTGAAATGAAATCGATACAGCTTTTCTCACGATATAAAAAAAGGCAATGCTCATTTTCAGGCAGGAGAAATTATGGCACATATTCCGCATAATTACATTTTCAGTCATGCTTTGTACATTTGACAGGGCAAGGAGGAAAGCTCAATATAAATTCAACTTTACATTCTCCGGAGGATGTAGGTTTACTCCTGTTAATCAAACATCAATACTGTAACAAGGTAAGAAAAGTGGCAAATCCACTGTAATGCCTGTTGCTCAGTTTACATGTAGGCACGGCTCAGAACAGTAGTTAGGAAACAAAAGCAAAGTTACCTTCAGTGCTTGGGTTTTATATTTGTGATAGTGATTTTCACCCAGGAAAAGGTTACTTGCCACAAATTGCTTTTCAACGGCATTTCAGCAACAGTGTTCTCATGTAGATTTCCAGAATATTCAGTTCCTGAAGATATCTCCTTGACAATGGTGTCCATGATTTAATTGTCTTCTTCAATTGGTTCAAAATTTCTTACGTTACCCACAATACTCTTGGACTACCTGTGGATAGTGGTGCCAGTGGGTATTATGCAGGGTTGACTAGACCTCAAACCAGGAAAACCCAAGGAAAACCTTCCTCAACTTGAAATTCCTACTTGTCACCTTGGGGTAGTCTTCTCAATGGCAAGTTCTTTCCCAGTTACAGAGTGATTTCGAATCAACATGGCTGCCCACAGCATCAGAATCTTGTATATGTACAATGATTTAGATTGCTTTAGATCAAGCATCATGCAGACATATCCAGATCAATCTAAAACACTGACTTTGCTTTATACACTCACCATAGTTATCTGGCTAACCTAAAGAGAGTGATGCAGAAGAGTTTAGTCCACCAACTTGACCATTATCACTAAGATTAACATCCGGGATTGTTGATTTTTTTCCCCCTCCTATTACACCCCATTGAGACTGTGATAGTCACGTGTGGGCATCAAAACACTTTTGACCGCCACATGTAAAACTGCAAAGGCCACAATTAAAGCACTCATCATGGATTGATGATTTTATTAGACAATGACTGAGACGATGGCAATCCAAGAGACTCTTTTGTTGTAGAGTAGAATGGAAGTGTGTTCAAGGATGTACAATGGCTAAGCCGTGCAGGACGATTTAACAGTTTGAACGAGATATTTCCCTCCAATTGCTCACCTCATAAAGCTGAAACGTATCAGTTGTGAAGTGTACTGTCCTCCACTTTAAGCGTGGTAGTGAGACATGAGAGTACCATTCACAGCCCTGTCACACATGATGGCACGGTTACACTGCGACTAGTACTAAAACTAGTGTTGTGAACATAATGTTTACTGTATTTTCCTTGGTGTGTCTGTCAGATAGTGACAGTCAGGAAACGAGACGTTAGTACCCTTAAGGAAAGTGATACTTTTCTTACATTGTAGTCGTAAAAAATGCCCAAACTCTGCAGAAACTTTAGAACAGGCTTAGCTCTGCCCCACTTTGCACAATAATGCCATAATGTATGAAATCTGGTTTCTTGCTAGATATACCAATTTATATCCTTTATACATGGCTGATAATTCCTTTATTTTTGCTTTTTTATTCTTACAAACCACATGCACCAGTGTGGAAATGCATAAAATAACCTCGAATTAATAAAATAAAATAAAATTAAATAAATAAACATCTTAAGATTCAGAACCAGAAATCCCTACATTGTTTCCATTCATGCAATGTTAAGTACTGGATTCATGTTACACTTTATACTGAATAATGGCTTTTTGAGTGCTTTTCCCCACCGTGATTGGAATTTTCCTTGATTAAAGCAAACTAAAACAAACGTAAGCAAAAATATTTACTCACTAACTTTACTCACTTTATTAGACTCCTGTACACCTGCTCATCTGTGCAATTATCCAATCAGTCAGCATTATAATGCACAAAATCATGCAGATGCAAGTCAAGCATGTCAGTTAATGTTTTACACTGAACATCAGAATGGGGAAAAAATTAGATCGCAGTGACTGTGGCATGGTTGTTGGTGCCAGACAGGCTGGGTTGAGCATTTCCGAAACTGCTGCTCTGAGCTTTTCACACACTGACAGGAAGGTTACAGTAACTCAAATAACCACTCTTTACAAACATGTTGAGCAGAAAAGCATCTCTTTTTCCAAACATCATTTAGTTCTTGGGTGACAGCAGAGGAATCCAGCATGGTCTTCTGCAACTCATCTGCCTCGAAGTTTGGACTAGGGTAAAGCAGCTAATGAAGATGGTAGTTATGCTTTTATTCCGGCAAATCTAGATAAATACAATAGCATTTAACATTGTTGAGTCCAGTAAGAAAGTGATAGAAAAGGATCCATTTGTTCCCTCTGCAGTCACTTGTAGAGTTATGACTAGCTCTAAAGAGGCCAGTTTCATGAATGAACTTTATTAATGTGGGTCACAGTAGGCATGCACACACACACATTTGCCTTCAGAGTAATGGATGGCAGACAGACTGGGAGCATGTGTGACACGTCACTGTGCCACGTCGGGCCTCATTTCCCCCCCGGTGGTGGCAGATGAGTCCTGTCTGCCCACACCGTTTCCCCTGTGCAGCTGTCACAGGCACAGTCACTCACTCTGGCATCTCTGAACCCAGAGGGCACAGTCTGGCTGGCGGAGAGGGAGAGCACAGAGGGAGTTTATACTGGGTCACAGATGTGAGGAACTTGGCCAGAGTCTCACAAACAGAGGGAAAGGGGACGATTCATTCAGGGTCACTAAGAAGAGGTTGTATTGGGGCATCTGACATGGCATGGGTCATGCCCAAGGCTCAGATGAAGACATCAGAGGGTGTAATAATGTCTTAATTGCATCTTGGTCAGACTTTATCGGGTTACTGACACAGAGGCCGAAGAGGCGCGACTAAGCTAGCGGTCAAGGCGGTGTTCAGGCAGACTCTGGAATCTATGACTCATTCCTGAGAAAAAAGAATAGCCTTCAATGGGGAAGACTCGAGATCTGCAGCTGCTCTCACAAAGATTTCTCTTGCTCCATGATCATGTACTGAGTCGGTTAACATGCAGGGCAAAATAGCTTGCATCTTTAACGGCATATTAACAGTCGATAGTATATTGTGTACTTTATGCTGTAGCTATCCTTAATGTTTATTTGTTTTACATGTATTCTTTGTCTTGTACTGCTTCTTTTTGGTGTTCTTGGTTCTCTTTGTTTATTACTCTAACAATTGCAAGTAAAATGAATAATAATAATAATAATAATAATAATAATAATAGCTCTACTAGTGGGAGATCACAATGCCATAGCCATCTGTAACTGGGAGTACAAGCAAGCAAAATCAGTCACGTTCTCTGGATGGGAGGGGCATACTTTTGCAATGTCAATCACAATGACAACAGCCGATTGTTGTCGTCTGTGAACTCATCTACGTCGAAGACGAAAGATAGCACTTAACTGCAAGTGCTACGCTGTCCTGTGATGCATCATGAGCAGCAGTGACTCAAAGAAGACATGTGCTAGCCCTCATCCTTACCCAGTCATATTTAGTAAACGTTCACCTTATTTAGTGCTTGTAGATGCTGGAGGACACTTGTAGGTTTAAACCACTCTGTTTGGACAACTATGGCTAAAGTGCCGTTAGTGTCAGCTCCATCTGTGAAGAAGATTCTGCTCTCACTGCAATTGAGGCTCTGTAATGCACCAAGGTATTTTGAGAGTTCATTGGATTCATAGTGTCACACTGATGATGATCTGGAACTCACAGCCACTTCTTGGATGCACCACAGATGTGCATGTGGCCATACCAGGCAAGAACAGACAAACAGTGTGATGGTATCTGCATGTTCATATTCATGTCCAGACATGAATCATTACTGCCCTCTTGTGGTCAAATACTCTTAAATAATAACACCATGTACAAGTTGTCGGAATGCGTCCAGTTGTGCTGTGGAGTAAGAATTAAACTTGCTAAAGAAAATGCTGAGTCTAGAACGCAGCATGTATACGGTGACAATGGATAAAATAGCATTATTAGCTGCTACTAGTACCTGCATAATATATCAAATGACTAAATTAAGAACGTGTCTGGTGTGAATCTTGAAGTATGAAGCCTGGTGGTCATATTTAGAATGGTGTAAAATAACTGCTGCAATAACATATTTTGCCGATGTGAGTACAATGAAGAGTAATAATAATAATAACAATAGCAACTCCCTATATGTGCAGTTCCACCTGATAAGAACGGATCTGTAAATTCAGATAAAAGGATAAGAAAAAAGAAAAAATGAGATACACTTTGATCAATATGAACTCTTGCTTCTGGCAGTAAAAGTGTGGCAGCAGGTTAATAATGGCTCGGCTGCACCAAGTGGTGGAAAAATTCAATTTCGCACATCCTTTCATGTAGCAGCAATACGTGTTGCTTTTCTTGAAATAGACTGTGTGAAGATGAAGGCGTAATGACGGAAATTGTATCAGCTCATAACAATATGATGTTGAATAGGAGCTTATCTTGAATGAAATGTCTGGATTCCAGATGAATGGAGATGAGTAAATGGAATTTTGTTGTGAGAGCCACAGTTCTCCGGCTGCAAATTAACCAAACCGCACTACACTCCCATCAGCAGCAGTTCTGACTATAACGTGATAAATACACACACAATTATGCTTTGTACATCCATGTAAACTGTGATCTTGCAGTGTGCGGCAGAATTAGAGTTAAAAACTCCACCGGCGTTTTCTCTTTCCTGGAGCAGCTGAACCTTTTGCTCTGCGCTAAACTGGACTTGATGAAAAGCCTGAAAGCACATCATTAGTCCTGGAACCATGGGGCAGACAGGTTACTCGAATCATGTTTCAATTGCCACTTTAAAGTTGTGGCAGACTCGCACCTGCTCTATTTTTGAGTTTCTGTTACGTTGAGGGTCAGTAGGGCACGTCGCACCAAAATCAGCTCTATTTCTCCACTGCTGCTGGTCTGATTGAAGCCAATTCTTGCTGAAATGTTTGTAGCTCTTATGTCTTGTTGGGGAATGAAGGATCTGTATTAAAGCAGAAAAGAAGCAAAAATGACAGTTTGTGTGATTTATTTGCCCTGCTCTACATAAACTGTTTTTTTAAACGGAGAACTGAAGCCCCAAGGTGAAAAAAAGTGTTAAAACCGCTGAAGCCTGTGAATCTGAAAAATTCTAGGTACAAGTAAGTCCCAAAAGAAAACACTCTGCTTAAACTTTTTTAAAAGGTTTTGTTTATTTGATAAATCCTGTTCCTAACCTCTCAATAGGGGTGTAATTAAACCCCTGGGAAACATTGCTGTATAGTTCTACATAGGACCATTAACAGCTGGTTTATGGGATAATTTCCATTCTTTTAAATTGTTCCCTGTGGACCGCTTTCTGATTGGGAAACACTTTGTTTTAGGTTTCAGCATGGAAACCTTTTAAGGGTTGCTTCACTGGATAATTACCTGTTGACCTTCTGACGAAAACGGTACTAAATTGATTCATGGATGCTCAAACAGACAGAACTTCAAATGAAAAACTACATGTTTCTCCTTAATAAATAAAAAAAAAATGTAGTCTTATAATGATGTTGGATTTGACATAAAACATTTTAGGTTCGGTTTACTGCATGAATACTATTCTAAAATTTTCAAACGGGATCTACTTGGACCCCTTTCTGACAGAGAAACACTGCTTACAGTTCTAGATAGAAGATGTTTATTGGAGAAATGTACTTGGGAAACACTGTTGTACAGTTCCTAACTGTTCTTAACCATCCAGAAATGGAGCACTCAGACGTAAGGTGTTCCACATAGTCTCTTATGTTAAGAGTTTGTTCATCAGATTACTGTGTAAAAGGGTTCTACTTGAACCCCTGTCTGCCAGGAAGACACGCTGCTACAGACAAACCATTACAGGAACGGTCCGAAAGTTTTATGCGTTGCTCTACACCACATGCTCTTGAGAGAACATATTATATTGATATGCGTCATATACAAGGTGTGACAAACAAGTTGCATATGAACATATTTATTTATGTATGAGCTTGACATAGATATACACCACTTTCTATTCCATGCAAGCTACAGGTTTTTAAACATGTGAAGCTCATCAATAAACCACTTCACCACTGAATACAAATAACAGCAGAAATGAGGCTCCACACGTACAGTAGCTCTGCCGGGTTTTAATAATACATGTGTTCATTCACACAGAATTCATAGATGTTTATACAGTATATTAGGACAAGTGCAAGCTCTTTATCCTTCCTCAGGACTCTCACACACACTTTCACTCACTTCCTGTGATTCCTTCGATCATCCCCCTTATCTCTTACTCACTCGCTCCTTCACACAAATACAATTTGATGAAAGTTGTATTGTAGTTTTTGCACAACACAGAAATGCACTTTGTGTGAGGAAGAATCCAATATCTCCCAAGTGACACCACCAATGTCTAATTTAATCCTCAGTATAGAGGCTGGCCAGTGAAAAGAGCAGGAGTGAGCTGGAACATTCAGGAACTCAATGCATCCAGACGACTCGCTGTTCTCTCTTTCTGAGAAAAAGGAATGGAAGAATAAGCTAGATACTGGCGAGGAGAATGACCGAGAGAATGGGAGAAGTAAGACACAGAGAAACTCAAGTGGAATTGAAGGACAAAGTAGAGAGAAACATGAGGGGTTCAATCTAATGCGGTGTGCATGTGCACGTGCATCTGTCCATAGATTAATATTAATATCAAACCCTAGTTAAATTTTCCACTGCTCCAGATGTCATCGGATATTTTTCAAAACTTCCAAAGACTTTGGATCTGGCCTTGTTGACCTTGTATGCAAGTGCAACTTTAACAGGCACCTCATTATCAGGACATGCATGAATCTTCGAGTCATTTTTACTTTTGAACCATTTTGTACAAAGAAAAAGTCTGATTTTCCTTATGCCTAATCGCTTCTGTGGAAACGTGTTCAGACTGCACTCTGATGGATTTGAGCCAAAATGGATCATAAGATTTTATCCAAACTTGTGAAATCAAATACTATAATCCCATTCATCATCTATAAGGCTTATCCATCAGGGCTGTGGAGAAGCTGGAGCCAATCCCAGCTGACTTCAGGGGAGAGGTGGGGCACACCCTGGGCAGGTCACCACACTATCGCAGAGCTAACACAGAGACGAACAACGATTTACAATGTAGAGTAGTTCATGCAATCTGCATGTTTTTGGACTCTGGGAGGAAACCAGAGTGCCTGGAGGAAACCCACACAGACATGGGGAGAACATGGAAGTTCATCACAGAAAGGGTTCAAACCCGGTACCTTCTTGCAGTGAGGCGACTAACCACTGCACCAGCGTGCCACCCTAACTTTGAAATCAATGTAAATATTTTTTAAAATTCTACTTTCCACCGAAGATGTTGTCAATAATATAATTTATAATGAAAAGAATGCAAAATAAAAGCATTTCCACTAGTGCTCATTTACATTTCGACCCCACTATTTATTGCATTACCTAATTCACTGTTCATCTTTATATCCTCATGAGAGTGTCACATATAACAGCGTGCACCTCTTTTCAGGAGTAGATAAATATTTCCACCCCACTGTTTAAAAATGTGCAAACCTAATCCCAGGTCTCATGCACTCTTTGCCATTTCCCAAGGCAATAATTTCCTCTGACCTTCTGGCTTAATAGAAGAACATGGTACTGCTTTGAATTCTCTCTCCCTCTTTTGCTTTCTGCATGTATCTCTATGCAGCACCACTTGCATGATGATGAAAAAAAAAAATCACACACTGCCTCCTCAGTGTGAATCCTCTTCTCATGTACTGAGGGTTTCATGTAAGATGCTGGCGGAAGAGTGACAAGCGGCGCCTCAGCTTTTCACAAGGACGCAATGACCACTGCTGTGTTAGAACACGCGGCTAGATGACACACTCTGCGGCTTCAGTTCACAGGCAGAAATGTGCTCTCGTATTAGTTCATGAGTTTGCGTTAAAGGCATATTTAATTAATCGTAGACAAGTGTAGAGACCTTACTGAAACTAGATCATCCTCGAGCACATTTTTACATAGCTGCTGGAAGTGTAATTTAAATGTTATTCATAGCATCCTATTGAGCTCTATACAGTGAATAAGCAAAAGAGGAGAATGGAGCAGAGGACATGTAGGAGTGATTATGTGAAAAGAGCAGAATACTGTCTGGAACTGACTATAATTACACAACGACAGCGTGACATAGACCAGGATAATAATTCTGTGGAGATTTATACCTCTGTCTGCTGTCATAGAGGTTCAGGAGTACAATGTCTGGGTTAATTAACAGAACCACAGTCTCCATGTCCACCAGCGCAATCAAGCAAGAAGACTGTAATTAAAGTGACACACGTGTGATCGCAATTATGTCCCATGTCTTCTCCACGGCAGCTGGAAAATGAAGGTGTGACTTTACAGGATCTGATTTGGTCTTAACAAATCGACATGTACTTTTGTGATGTGGTCAGATCTGGAGTTAAACAGGGACTTCATTTGTAACTACATTTGTAAGGGTTTATTTATACTTTTTATTTCGAAAATAAAGGCATCTAAACCGTACACGTTAGTCATACAAAGGGAACAAAACATTATCAAGTATTATTAAGTAAGGACATCTTACAAAGTTTGGTTGCAAGTGGTAGAAAAATAGAAAAATAAGACAAATTTCACATGCGATCATATATGTTGATGTGTGAGAAATATGGTAAAGTGCATTTCACCAAATTGTTACACTCCAAAAATTGCACATAGGAATTCAAGTATAGACACATGACACCAAATGTGTGAACATGTGTGGAAAAAATAGCCATGTATAAAAAAGCATGTATAAAATGGGCAAAAAATGAAAAGGAGAATTAAAAAAACACACTTTTCAGCAAATGGAGCACTTTGTCCTGGTAAACTATGTAGAGCTCAAAGACAAAAACTAAACCAAATCTTCAGCCAGAATTAAAGACTCTGCATTGCTGTAGCAGAAAGTAGAAGCAAAACTATGCAATCAATGTCTGGGCTATTGAAAGAGATTTGAATGATTGGGAACTGGTGTATGATTAATAATCACAGGCCTGAGAGCGGAGATATGGGTCATGTGACGAATCAGCTGACTTGGTCTGCAGTTCCTTTAGCTGATTGAAGGGTCTATTTGCAGTCTCACAGCTGACAAGACACACCCACATTACAACATGACACACCCATTTCAGTATATGACACTCCCTGCGAAAATGCATGTTGGCATGTTTTGAATACATGCCTGAAGCTCCTAACCTGAACCTTAAACCTAACCCTAACCCCAACCCTGAAAACCAAGCCCTAACCCCAACCCTAAAACCAAACCCTTAAACCCAAACCCTAATCCTTAAAACAAGCCCTAACCCTTAAAATCTAAGCAAGCCCTAACCCCAACCCTGAAAACCAAGCCCTAACCCCAACCCTGAAAACCAAGCCCTAACCCCAACCCTGAAAACCAAGCCCTAACCCCAACCTTAAAACCAAACCCTTAAACCCAAACCCTAATCCTTAAAACAAGCCCTAACCCTAACCCTTAAAATCTAAGCAAGCCCTAACCCCAACCCTGAAAACCAAGCCCTAACCCCAACCCTAAAACCAAACCCTAAGCCTAACTCCGACCCTTATAAACTAAACATTAACCCTAAATCATAACCCTAATTTTAATCCTAGGTATTTTCCACAATACAGGTCATTTTATTTATCTCAATCTGATCAGTTTAGTGAGCGATCATTCCAGTACTAGAGGCCTAGCTAGTTAGCTCTAACAAGTAGGAAGATAATAATATTACTCATGAGCTTTTTTTATTTCTTACATCAACATGGTCGTCACTGTCATCCAATCATGGTGGATCTTCATGATTGGTGCACTTACATACTGCCTCATCCAGTACCAGACATGGGCGCTTCCCATAGCTAGCCATTACTCCCAGAGACACTGTAACTCCGCAGCAGGAGTGAATATGAATCTAAGTAATGCTTCAGAAATGTCAATGGGAGCACACCCTGTTTCTTTTTTCAAAATAAATGAATAATGTTCTCGTATCTACAAACTTGGCATTAATGAGTATTTTCTTAATCACCACTGGCCGAGGCATCCCAGTGCAATGCAAGCAGGCTGTTGGCAAGCACCTCGGAGTACAGAGGGTTAATAATCATAACTGTCCTTTCCAGCACCTTCACACACTTGTTGAAATTCTAGCATTTGTGTATGACCTTGTGCTGTCTATAAGCATTTCGAACCATGGTTATGCTTGGCCATGAGAGTGTACTTTGCGAAACTCGTTTGAATTTTGTGTGATTTTCAAGCGAAGCCTCCTAAGAAGGGCAATCTATTTTATATTATGTGATTTTTGCCAGCAGGATGAATGCTTCAGATGGAATTTTATCTTATTCTATCCCAAACCAAATGTAAGTAGTCAGTGAAAATGCTGATTTCTAGTCTGTTTCCTAAGCAGAGCTTCACAGGTGCTATCCAGAAAACATTTTCATGAGCTCAGATTCTTTATCGTCCTTAAGTAATTTTAATGTATGCAGAGCAAGTTGGACTAGTAGACAGTACGGGAACCAAGATGAATACAAATTGGGTTGGATTTAATAAATTATATATGTGTTTATATGTTCCAGAGAAACGGGAGGTTTTGTACAAAAGTCCTTTATTAGCTATGCAAGCAAAGTGTTTTTTGACTGTAGTGACCTTTTGAGTTTTGTATCTAGAAGGTGTAATTAAAGATGTAATGACTATGAAGTAGATTTTGTTGTTCATGAGAAAGTAGGTGGTAGAAACTTGCTATATAAATTGAGCACATTATTAAATATAAACTGAAAACAGTATAATAAATAAATCGAGCACATTAAATGAATAAATAAGCACGAATGCTCACAGTTCACATCCCTCAGGGTGTCAAAGTATAATATTAGTATCGAGATGTAATTATTTTATGTAAGTTTTACTTTTAAGTCAGATATGAAGCAATGCATCAGACTGAAGGCTATACATACTGCATACTCAGATTTGTATAGACAGTCTTATACAATGGATTATAGTTTTAGAAAGCTTTGGTCCGATAAACAAAGCATGTGCTAATATATGTCCTGTCATTTGACAGCACAATACAACCGAGACAGGAAAAAAAGCGAAGATTTGCCAGTGATGTGTTGACAGTATCCGACTGTATGTGACTAGTTGATTGATGCCCAGACCTTCACTTTGACCTGATCCCTCTAAAGAACTCCAGATCCTCTGAGGTCTCTGTCATCTGTTCCACTTCTTGCACTTTAAGTCAGAATCTCAGAGAGATTGTAACCCCATCAAAACCATCCAACCTTTTCAACTTCTTCTCAAAGAAATGTCATTTGTCATAGATAAACTACATTGGGACACAAACGCTCAAGCACGATCCGATGTTTATTCAATGTTAAAACTACGACAAAGTTCATTATTTACTGCATATACACCATTGTTCATGCATTTTGATATTTGGCCATGACATGGTAACTCAGTAGTGCTTAAGGTTCAGTATGTATGTGTCCTTGACAAGGGTGGGAAAAGTACTGACATTCTTTTCTCAAGTTAAAGAACAAAATGAAATAAAAAGTAAAAATCGACATGCGGTTTCAAATGACTCCATTTAAACAAAAGAAAAGTACAAACTCTTACAATCTCTTAGTCTTACGTAACTCTCAATTAAAGTATGAAAGTCAACGTGCACACAAGAAAATGCCTTCATACAGATTAATTACTGATGGTTAATTAAATTAAAACGCCTTGTAACTGAAATCTGATGCTAATAAAGAAATTTCACGACTTCACAGATATGATTATAGACAGATATAGTGTTGTTTGAAAATGCAGTGAGTAGAAAGTAAGGATTTTTCTTTTTAAATGTAGTTAGTAAATGTCAACAGACTGAGGTGGGGGGAGAAAACTCGTCAAGTGCAGAAGGCATACATAAAAAAACAGTCTTAAATATATTTTGTTACTTTCTGCTTCCAAGGTTTGAGCAAAAGTCCTTAACCCTCAGCTGCTCAACCATGTGCTGGAATTGCAATCATTTTTTTATTTTATTTATCAATATATGCTTAAGTGTTAGGGTGGTAAAGTTTCAAGCATGCAAAGCATTCAGGATCCCCTGATTTATTTTCTTTATTTTCTTTATACATAGTGAATCTGTTTACAAGGCTACTTGGTGTTTGGGATTCAAATGGTTCTTTTTATATTATTTGATGAATAGTCAAGAAATGATGAAAATAAGAAACCTTTCACAGACTCCTGCTTTACATACTATACATATATGTGTGTGATCAGTAGTAAAGGAAGCATAAACAAACAAACTGGGCCATTATGCTATTCTTCCTGGTAACTAAGGGCCGTTATTCAGGATTCTGCTTAGACCCTGTAAAGACCCTTCAGTTTGTCAACATCACCCTGAGAGCCTAGCACAGGATGAAGGGTTACAGATCCCCTGGTACGCAGTGACCCATATCAGGCTTGTATAAGTCCATGTAAAACTTGCTAAGGCCTGTCACTCTACATGAAGAGCACTCTGAGGAGTCTCAGTGGGCTCATACTGATTCCACATCCAGGCAAATTCAGACTGACTCTGGGATGCCTCGTGAGCTGGACTTGAATACTAGATTAGTCCCAAGAAATATACTCCACTAGGCAGCATGGAGAAAACTCACACTCTTGTGGGATTCGACTATGTTCTGGACAAGACAGCCCATTAAATTATGCTAAGATTTTAATGGCTAGTCCATGTTAGGCAGCGTGCGCCGCAAGATATGTTCTCTTTAGCATCTTCTAGGAGGCATGAGTACGTGAAATCGTTATCATTTATCAAAGTTTGGTCTGAGGATTGGGGTCACACGATGTGGTTCATGTTACCTTAGATCGTTTTCAGCCTGACTGGAAACCATCATGGCTTTATAATTACACATTAGGCATATTTATTTTCAGTAAAACAATACTCCAAACTCATAACATCAATTACAAACATTCTTATTGCATGATGTTGAAAAAAAGAGGTTCGCATGTTGTTCATTTGGAATTTGCGAATTTCGAAGTTGTTTGAATTGCGAACTTGTTAGATGGCAAGCATGAACCTGAAACTATCAAGTGAGTTGCAGCATGTCTGCAGGTCATGGTTGGTGCTGATTGGTAGATAATCTATAGATCTTCATAGATTTGTCCCGTTTCGGGTCTACCTGTTGATATTTTTAATAGGTACTTGAATCTATAGGTCCTGTTTGCATTGGGGGGGGCTCATTGAATTTACTTAATTCAGATGTGTACTTCAATCCTATGCTAGTGAATTGTGTTGCATTTACACAGTTTGTTTTTGTACATCCAGCTTGATTTAATTATGTATTTTCAAAGCCCTGAATAGAAACTGATTCCATACTCTGTCCTGAGCTGAGGATTGAACCCAGACTGCGTTAAATTAATTCTTTAGTTATAATTCCCATCAGTGCCAGCATTCTAACGAGATTTCCTAATGTAATTGGTTTACTATGTGAATTGATCACGCTCATGTTACACTTGGGTCACAAGTGGACAGCGGAGACACATCTCCAAGGCGTCCAGCTGACCACTTGTGTTCAGATTTCATTACTGCCTATATCACTGCTGCAAGAGGGACAAACGGCCCCACACAGTTATTATTTTTATTGTTATTATTTCAATTCTGTCTCTAGGCAAGTGCCAGATTTAGCACAGGCTAAGTAAGAGCTAACATACATGTACAGGCTATTCCAGTTGTTGAGATTGCGCCTCTGTTTTTTCAAGCGTGGGCATTCTGTCACTAAAACAAACACATCCTGCATTAATGACATATTTTGCTGTCTGTGTCAGAGGCACATCAGGATGCATTAGCATTTACGCTACAAAAGGCATTTGGTCAAATGTGTCTCCGACCACCTCAGTAAGTGGTTAGTGTGAATGTGTCTTGAGGGCATCTTGGTGGTCGTTTACATTTGTATTTAGCACTGTCCACTTGTGATCTAATCACTTAATACACGAAGTCTGTGTTGGGGTGCATTTATAAATAAGCATGTAAAGTAAAGGTAAAAGGCTATTTTTTTTTTAAAAACAGCTTAAGTGTCCTTCAACGCAACCTATTTGCATTTTCCTGATCTTTTAAGATAAAAAAAAAAATCTAACATTCATAATAAATAACATAATAACAATTACATAATAACATTCATCAGTCCATTATAACTGTGTTTTACCTCGAAACATAATCCTTCAAAATCTTTATTCTTCTATTCATGTGTGAATCCATTTAACATCTCATGCTTTTTTGAAAAGTTATGCACATGTTTCATCCCACAACATTTACACATTCAGGTCCTGAACCTGTGCACACATGCATCCTTACGAAATATTGCATCCCTGTCTGAAATATTCCAAATATCGCAAGTTTGATAGGAAACTGCATCATCCCAACCTCCTGAAGATCACGGGGAAAAGGAGGTTCACTCATTCTTTTTTTTTTTTATGATAAATAACATTGTGATATTGACTAACAATGTCACTTTGAAATTAGAACCCTCTTAGAGTAATTATAGAATGAATGCTAATTATATTTTTTTTAAATGAGGGGATCATTAGAATGACATTAGCATGGCGGTTACTTATTTTGTGTATGTGTTAATGGTATGCTAAAAACTCGACCCTGTTATCCGTTTAAGAGCAAAATGCAGCCATTATCAGCAAAAATAAAAAATCAAACAAATCTCAATAAATTCATGGAATTATTGTCCTTGCGTGGGAAAAAAAAAAAGATTAAAGTTAAAAAAATATGACTAACATTTTACAAATACTTAACAGAAGCAGAATCAAACCTGAAATAAGTGGACAGTGGCAGATTTGGAACTCAAAAAACATCTACATCTTTTTTAAATAGATAATAATGTTTTTATTTCACTTCACTGTGGCACCAATACAAAGGTTTAAAGATCCGTCAATTAAAAGGTCCTTTCAGGAATTCTGAAAGCACATTTATTTTCAACAGTGTACGACTGTATGCTTTTCAATGTTGCATCTTATTTGATCAATTATTTGCTATTACAATAGTTTTGTTCACTGTGCCTGGTCATGGCACCTTCATGCCAGTTTATCATCTTGTTATTGCGCTTATATTATATACAGCACCAAGAACAACAACAAGAATACGCTCAGATGAAATATGTCAATATGTTCACATTGATATACTGAAAATCCCTCATATTAATATAACGAATTGAAAACATTTCTATTCTTACACTTAAAGCTTGTTTCTATGGTCCTCAAAAGCTAGGCCTCGAAGGTGACTGCACTCAGGAAGCGTATTGATCATGTTCTCCCGAGCTGAAGCCTCACTGACAGTCAGATAATGAATGCAGCTTCCCACTGGAAAACAAACACTTTTAATAAGATATGCACTGCCCTTCTGACATTTTTGAAGTGTGTTCTCTTGCTGGATGTGAGCAATGAGGAATGGTAACTGCCTGAGCTCTGGTTGCTCATAAACAGGAAAGGGTTTGAGTAAAGAAAGAGGAAAAATCTGCTTGCATTTGCACTCACATTGGTAAGCAACAATATATATTACAAGGATATCTGAGAACGGGAAACTTAATCAAGTGGTATTGTATAGAGGGCCTGAACCTCAAGTTTGGAAAAAGTGCTATGTTGATATTTTGACTGAATATGGCAGAATTCTGTCATTTTAAACCATAACCATACATCAACTGCATTCCACTAAAGTAACATCTCGCTTATTTATTATCAACAAAACAGCATACGGTATAAGAACTATAAGCTAAGTAAGGGACAATGTACAGGGTTGTTATTGTAAAATAAACCGAATCACCCAGAAGGGGTTTATTTTGCAATAATAACCGTCTCGCTGTACATTATCCTGCTTATTACATGGCTATCTACTAAAGAATTCAATCATTTGAAACAAAACATTGATTTAAAAAATGATTTTGCTGAATTAAAAATTATTTTATTGCTTCTGAAAAAAAAATCAATTGAGACCACGTCCTTAGCAGAGATCAGCCTACACAGCATAATAATTCACATTTAACTAAACATTAAATTAATATTAGAAAAGACGTTCATGGTGTTTTCTGTTGGAGTTAGGCTTTTTTCTTTTCTTTTTTTTTGCCACAGTGTCCAAAATGTTCTGACATTGTTACTTTGATTATTAAAATAACAAAATTTGCCAGGCTTCTTTCTGTGAATTGATATGATTGGACATGGTCCATCAGGGTCATTGTCAGAACTGTTTCCATAGCAATGTTCTGTTATCCATAGCAGCAGTTTGCTATTCAGAAATAACAGACAGTAGGATGCCGTAACTGACCAATCAGAATTGAGTATTCAACAAAGCAGTGTAAGGATACTTGATGAATTAGTCTTACTGATGGATTGTAGAGTGTTAAATTCACAACGATAAGATAATGTGTCAAAATAACAAGAGAGCACTTCAGCAATTTTTTTTTCCTAGCAACTTTTGTGTTACGTTTTGAGAGATATTGTTGCAAACTCATTTAATTCATTAATATCTCTAACATTTCTTCATACCTTTCTGCCAGTTTTTGACTGGCATCAACAACATTTATCAATAATAATAATAATAATAATAATAATAATATAAAGAGGGTTAAGTTGTCAATGCTTGGTGTGACAACTCTTTGCTTTTTAAAAGCAAAAAAATGTTTTTAAATAACTTGCCTGGTAAGTTTTGCTGAGCATCTTGATGAATTTGCCATACTTGTTCAGGAGACGCTGATTGCCTCACCTGCTCATGGTTTTGCAGGTAAGACCTGAGTGTCAAGTACGCATGCAGGCAACGGATGTAAAGGAACTTTTATTTACGGCAGGCAGACAAAATCTAAAACATTAAGCACAGGAAAAGTCAAAGAGCAGACAATGGTCAAAAACACTAGGCAAACGGGTATATCAAAAACTGTGGCAAAAAGCAAGGTCTACGTCCAAAACATTAGAAAACCAGGCAGGCGAGAGCATGAACTAACAGCTTGGCATAAACTGTGAATGCAGGAAAACACTTCACAACAAACACAAAGAACAAAGAAGCTTAAATAGTGTGGAAATGGATACAAGCTACAGGTGAAAACAATCAATAATCAGGAGACTGTGAGTGCTGGGACATGCAGAAGAGTGCTGGGAGTTGCAGTCCTCAGTGGCCATGTTTGGAAGCAGCTGAGACTGCTGGGATATTGAGTCTGTGGAGGACGGAGACTAAGCGAAGCAAAGCGTGATTTTGTCTTAAAGAGAATGTCAAGGTTTGATCAGGTTGTTGGGTAGCTGTGCGGTGAAATGAAATGGACAGAGGCCTAATAAATGTAAATGAATCAGTGATTATTTCCCCACCAAAGTTAGCATGAGCAAAGATCAGTGGACTGGAGAGACGAAGATGAGGTTTGCACTGAAAGGCATGAGTGACATTCATCTCAGGTGATGAGATAGGAACTAATGTGGATGATGTTTATAATCATTTTACACATTACCAAATTAGGCAGTAATGTTTTTCCATTAGTAAATGAATTGATAATTAACAAATCACATTTGTTTTTAGACAATCAATTTATTGCTGTCTTTCATTCTAGTAGAATTAGAATGGAATATATAATGCAGATTTCTCGCTTTTGGGAGTAGCCAGACTAAAATGCTAGAACTTTACTTCTGGTTGGGGTGAATGCCAAAGACAAACACATTCCAATTAAGGAAAGTCTGTAGGTTTCAGAAACATATATAGGAATCTACAAATGAGACCATGTGAAGAGTTACAGTCACAATGTTCTTTGCATGTGTGTGCATGCCTCAGCCGGGTCATGCTGGGACGGTTACTGTGCAGGATCTTTAGGTGTGCCCATCATCATAGGTAAGCAAGAGAAAACTCATTAATGATTTCTATAGAAATGTTGCTTTCACTTTGGTGAACTGTCTAACAGCAGCAGTAAGACACAAAGTGTGTTTGTGTTCTTGCTCATCCTGTTTTTTTCTCTTCAGTAAAAACAAGCTGTCAGACAATGAAACAAGCTGTCTGGCTTTTAGTGCCTCTTAAATGTAGCGCCGGCTCTACAGCTAATTGGTGCCGTGTTCATTGGCTGCACAGATAAAAGATGACTTAAGAACTGACAATTACAATCCATCAGAGTTAAAAGGAAATAATTAATCTCATAGGAAGTATTGTTGCCTAGATGTAGCGCATTCGGATAGGCTTTTTAGATGTTTAAATCCATTGACCTGCTTTTTCTAACTAATACATAATATGTTGTATAAAGTTCTGGATGACATTTGATTTCAATAGTGTATTTATTTATTTAAATATACACTATGTTTATATATTTTCCAATATGTTGTGAAATTCCCCAGGAGATTAATAAATCAATCAATCTATCTATCTATCTATCAATCTATCTATCTATGCAAAATATTAATTTTAGTTATAATATAAAGTTATAATTTCTATAACACATTAAATGCCATTTAAAATAGATTTTCAAAAATAAATAAAACATGGTACTGTCGGGGATAAAAGCAGTGTTAGCCATATAAGAGGGGAAAAACACTTCAGGATGTGCTGTTAATCAACTTTGGAATTGTAATAGTAATTCTGCTTCACATCAGGATGCATCACACTACCCCATCATTGATTATTTCCCTATAACAACATGTCTCACATGTTTTATTCCTTAATTATACTATAGAGCCTAGAAAGATGAGCTGGTTTTCTGCTCCAGACGGTACATTGTATTCTCACACATTAATGTCCTGTTCTATTAAACTAAAATGAAGACATACAAGGAAGGGTAGAAGGAGAGTAGGAGAGGAAAAGATGGTGACCGTGTAAATAAATAAATAAAGGAATAAATGAATGGTGCGTATTTGGACTTGGGGAAATCCAACATGAACTTTCATAAGGAACAATATTTCTCTGAGACCATGTTCAAGATGCTGATGTGAAGATGGCTACTGTAATCCAGCGTTCTTCATGGTGATGATTCATGTGTGGCTGCATGACTCATGATTTGAGTATAAATTAGCCCAATAAGTCAAGTCCTGATTTGTATGAGTGCTTTAGCAAAATTATCTAAGACGTGATCAAGGCTAAAATTGATTCGGCATTCATAGCTGAGGGCTGTGTGATAGATGAGTTGAGAGATGAATGTGGTCAATTCGTTTATAGCCATAGTTAATCAACACAATGTGCTTCATCATTTGAGTTGACGGTGTTGTGTTGGGCAGTGCACTTGATCTTGCGCAAATGTCACCAAATTCTCCATAATCAGACTATTTACTGTATGTTCAGATGGATTATTCCTTCTCAGTAGTCAGAAACTTCCCAGTTAGCAGTTCATGAATGCAGAATTACTTACTTAAAGCTGGTAAACTCTTCAAACTTTGCATACCACATTACCTGAATCTTTACATTCCATAGAAAACCATGCAATCAATCATGAGTTACAGCTGTTTGATTCAGTTAAGCTCCGCCCCTCCAGGATTGAATGACATGGGCAGCCATATTGTTTATAAACCTCAACATACTTTTGATCATTATGGAGATTTAGAAATGTCTGAGAATTTTAACCAATTTTGTGAACATAACATATTATGCAAATGATCTAAAATTGGAGTGGGTGGGACTTCATATTTCACAAGAAATATTCTATGCTTTAAAAACATACATAGCACTAAATAAATGGACATATCACTAACATATCACTTGACAGTAATTCAATGTTCAAATCTGAATTTTCTTTATAACTTAGAGCTACCTGATTCTCAGACCTCAGTCCAAGTGCGGTCTCAATGCTAATAATCTTATCTTAGCTGGTGATTAACACTTCAGTGATAACTTTGCTTGCTTCCAAACACATCACTCCACACACAGCTGTCCCACACTTATTATGTGACCATGTACTGTGAAAAGTGAATCATGGGAACTGTCATCAGACTGACGCAGGTTGCCTGAGAGCCACTGACCGCCATCGATCTTGAACACAGGGAACGTTCGAGTTCTGGTATTATTGTTATTATTATTGGAATCTATGATGAAACATTTCCTGTGAGTAATCTGAAAAACTCTGTTTTGTTAATTCCTCTGTAGCACCTTCCAACTGTGCCATTTCACTTGACCTTTAGCTGACTCATAGATTAAAATAGACTTGGCAGGATACCAGCCAAGATTATGTAAATTGAAGTTCTATTTTTATACACTGAGTATAAGTATTCACGCCCCTTTGAGCCTAACCACAATTTGTAGTGTAATAACCTGGAACAGAAGTGGAGTTGATGAGGATTATATGTCATGAATTGTAAGAAAATACCCCGTAATATTGAATCCACATAGTTTGCAAAGCTACTTACAAATTAAAAACATAAAAGTTCTGATTTGTATAAGTGTTCACCCCATTGGTGTCCATATACAATGTCATGTGATCTCAATATAAATCCACCTGTTCCTGGAAAACCCCATTATTGCATAGGTTTCTGCTGACCTATCAAAACTAATCCATGATGTAGAAAAGTGTCAATCAAGGTTTAGCTATAAAAGAAAAATGCCAAACATCCTGCAGACCGTCACTGAATCTATTATTTAAACGATGGGAATAATATGACACACCTGTGACTCTGCTTATGGCAGTTTGTCCACCTGTCGTTCATGACCATATAGGGGGCATTAGTCAGAAATGCTACCAAGTGTAACTCTCAATGTGATGCTACCACCATCATGTTTCATCTACAAACAGGAAGTCAGAAACACATATCTGCCCTCTTGAATCAGCTGCGTAAAATCCATGTACAAAGGACATTTTTATCCCAGGTGACCCGACTCCCTCACATGCTGTCTACCATTCCTAGTGTTCCAAGTCTGTGAAAGTTAACTCATCTGAGATTTTCACTGATATTTGGCTCTAAAATCAGGCTTTTGAAATAACATTAGCATTTCGCATCTCCCCTGTAAAGAAGTCTGGTTTTCTTTTATATTTGTGTTCCTAAAACCCATGGGTAAATCTTTCATTTTCCAGGATAATGCCAAGATTACAACAAGTTTCATCATTTTCTTATCAGTTGGTGTTTTCTTTCCTATAATGTTTGAAATATCCAATGGACTCTAAGCAATAACTTAATTTATTATTTATTTTGAACAGTAGTTCACAGTAACACTCCCTTTCTCTCTCTGTTTATACTCAGCAGATGTCTCCAGATGTGCCATCAGTGCCCTCTCTCGGAGGAACTGAATAAAAATGAGCCGGTATGAGAGTCATTCGGGAGAGGGATGGATAAGAGGAGAAGTTAGTTGCACTTGCATCATTAAACTATAGTTACTCAAAAGGAATGTGGAAAAAAAAAAATTGATATTGGAATATAAAGACCGTTTATTACTTCTAATTTATTACAATTTATAAGCATTTAATGTCAATTACATTTAATATTAAATTTAAACCACTTTCACTTACAGACGGTTCTTGATCTAGATCCCTAATGAGCAAGCCAGAGGCAAAATTGGCAAGAGAAAGGATAAAAAATTTTTTTATAAATAAATAAAACTCTGAGATGACATGAAGGGGAACAAAAACTTGGAAAGAGAACCCATCCTCTTCTGGGTGACTAGAAGGATTTAGATAATTACAGATTTAACTCATATAGAGAAAAGGCAAAAGTATTAAAATGCATTGAAATTATCCAGGATGTTGGTTGTAAGCATATTAGGAACAGGACGTACATTATCACGTTGCAGAATATTCGATTATTAGACAATTAATTAACAATAGACAATTATTAGCCTTATTCTTTTTCTATACGGTGACGTGCTGAGTGTCTTGAAAGGGTCATTTCTGTCCAGTATTTAGATTTTTAATGTTTCTTCTCCTGAGTGAACAGGCTCATTGGGCATGCTGAAAGAGTCAGTTTGAATATCATGTGTCTTTGTACATATAAGCTCAAGTAGCTCTATGAAACTTTTAGGAGATGATTGGGCATCTGTCACATGTTCATCGCTTAGGAATTCAACTGCAGCTCAGCGGCACCGCACTCCATCTATCTAATAGTGCTGTTTGGAATGGTTTACTTCCACCCATTACTCTTTTCTCCCAACATTTCACTGCTTGAACACACTGTTAAACCTCTGGCAAAAGCCTCCGGTGGAGCACTAAATGGGTTTTTGCTCAGAGACTCTCTCTCTCTCTCGCTCTCTCTCTCTCTGTACATCATTCTCTCTTCATATAACCTTCTTCTGCTCTACCTCTTTTACACTCTTTTCTGCACACTTTTCTTCAGCTCCAGGCATGCTCTGTTCCTGAAAGGTTTCTGAGCGAAGTGCCTCAGAGTAGATGGCAGTATGTCTTAACGGTGTCTCTTAGCTGGTCCTGTACCGAGAGAAAACTATTTATAAACATCAACTGATCATCAATGCCACACAGAACACTCAACTCCTCTGGTCTGTTATTAAAGATCTGAGGCTGAAATTGGAAACGTTAATTATCTGAATTAAAAGGCCTTTTTAATTTAATCCAGTTTCAAGCATATTAGGGCCATGAATCACTTCAGTGGAGACTTTTAAGCAGCAATAAATGTACGCAGTGACAGTTTGTCATGCCATTAAATACGAGAGCTAAAAAAAATTCTACAATCCATCAGTTATTCAGATTCCTTTTATAAAACTTATTCAGATTCCTTTTATAAAACTTATTCACATTACTTTTTATAAAACTATTATGTTTGAGCCTTATTGAATGGTGTTTGCTTAGGTTATTTATTTCTAGTTCCTTCTCCAAAGGTGTTTTGGGAAAACAATTTGGGAAAATTGGGAAAACACCTTGGGAAAGTCTTGGGAAAAACAGTTTGGGAAAGTAATCCACCTTGTTCATGTTTAGCACACCTGCTGCTGTATGTCACGTCTTCACGTGTGTTATGGCTCGGCCAGCACAGCAGGCTTAAATAAATTAGATCCAGTGCTCACCAATCTAGGCGGCATTTCACAAAGTAAAAGTTTTTTTCAGACTGAATACGCACTGCAAAAAAGATATTTTAGCAAGGAAAGAAAATGTATGATTAATAAATGTAGCCACATGTATCCTGTATTTCCTGTTCTAAGATTGGGATAAACCAATAAAAAAAAAAAATTTAAGTTCAATGTTTACATTGTTCTTGGCAAATAATTGTGCTAATCTGAAGCATTTATTTCTAGAAATATGCAAAATGGACTGGCAAGAGAATGAGAAATTTTAAAGCCTGAAATGTGTAAAATGACTACAAAACAATTGAACAATCATTGGGTTTGATTGCCTTCTGATCATAGGAACCTCTGGTTGAGGATCCATCCATCCATTATCTATACTGCTTATCCGTCAGGGTCACGGAGAAGCTGGAGCCAATCCCTGTTGATGGACAAACCTCTAGAGAGCACCTTCTGTGTTTCGCATTTTTACAAGTGGCATCATGAATCCAGAATGAAGCGCCTGAAGGACAACAAAGAAGAAGAAAGGAAAACAAGAAAGAAGATGAATCAGTGTTTGCTAGTGCTGGCTAGCGAGTTTGAGAACCCAAAGTTTGAATAAAGGAGGATTGAGGATCATGCTTATTATTTAGCACAAAAAAAGCAAGGGAGTTGGAATGTAAGTACTTGGAAGGACACTACGGGCACCTCATGGGCACCGCATATTCTAATACATGCTTTGAAAGGAAGGGGTAAAGAAAGGGCATTCAGGTGGCATTCAGGTAAATCTTACATAGTGGACCTTTTAAAATACTGCTCTTTGCACTCAAATCGGCTGTGCTCATGCTTTCTGTTTAAACACTATATCAGAGTACTAATATTGTAGAAGATCTAGCAGCTTCTGTGTTATTGTTGCACTTTGCAATCTGCTTTGGCTATTAATCACAAGATATATCCGGATTGTTATTATTTCATGTTATTGGTTTAATAGCACAAGAATAATGTACAGTACGCGTAATACCACACTAGCTTCAGATGCTAGTACAGGATTTGATACAACAATTCCTGCATCAAGTGTAATCACGTGACACGACTGTTAACAACAGGCTGTCTGAATACACACTCTGAGCTAGAAAGAAACCAGCCTCAGCCTCGACTTCGCAAACCATATTTATTTTTGCATACAACAGTTGGTGGTGATGTTGTGTTTGGTTCCACAGGAGTCAAAAATAATCCACTGTAAACCACTTGTCAACAGAAATTAATATTATATGGATGTCATAACCTGAACCCTGTTTTAATGTCATGTCAATGTCATTTTTCCGTGAAAGGGCGTGTTGGCTCAGCCCCACCAGTCCATTTATACCAGCCAGCCCTGAGTGTGTAGGGGCGTGTGTGAAATAGAGAAGCAGACAGATGCACAGGTGAAAAAGGGCATATTGTTTGCTACATAATAAGTCTAGAGGACAAGCCAGAAAGAAATAAAATCCAAATGAAAAATTCAGAATTCAGTCAGGATGAGATCTTCTTTACAGCAGACCTCTCAGTCAAAAGGAGTTTATTACTTGTATGATCCTCTCTGCCTTACAGCCTGTCTTCAGAAAGGGCCTTATCTCTTTAATTTTCTTCTCGCCGGGTCACGACGAGCATTCCTGCTGTTTGGCAAATAACATGAGAGAAAAGTGTGAGCTGAAAAGAGCCCTCTTTGTCCATTTGTTATAAGAGGCAGAATAGTGATTGGGTTTTAGAAAGGACAGGAGGGTGCACGTGGTACATTTAGAGCTCAAGTACTTCACACGCTTGGAATAGTTTCTGTTTAATGGAAAATAAAGCACTATGTATTGCATTTGAGTGAAGTGTCAGGGTGAAGGAGGCTACAGCATTGAATACATAATCACAGAAGCTCTATCAAAAGCAGCTGGCTGTCACCAATTTCTAGCAAGTAAAGCATAAGACTTCCATCTGCTACACTTACTGCTCGGTTTTCAGTTTCTGCTTTTAAAGTGTGTGAAGACACAGGCAAATCTGATCAAAGCTCATCTTATCTTTGAAGTTTATAGGCCCACAGCTTACAGGAAATAAAAAAAACCCTTACAAGTCCACATTGAGTTCTTAATGGATGTAGCTACTTCAGTACATGATCATATGCCAATGATTTGGCTACATGCAGGCCTTATTTAAGAATGTACCCATAAACAAACAAAAAAACCTTTTAGATTTAGAAGAACACTTAAAAATGGATAGGTTTATGAGTTTAACATTCACTCTCAGTCTCACAAAGGTCCACTTTGAGTGTATCTATTAGCAGAAATGGAGTATATATTCCATAAAATACTTGTGTATAATAACCTGTCACTACAAGTTGTTGTGCATTCATGAGCTTAAAATGAATGCTTTCCATCTGAATAGGACTTCTACGGAGCCACCATGTTGCAAAGCTACAGTTGCCCAGAACGGACAAACCTCTAGAGACCGCCATCTGGAAGGATGACAAAGGACATGAAAGGAAGACAAGGAAGATGAAAGAAGAGGAATCAGTGTTTGCTGGTGCTGGATAGCAAGTTTGAGAACCCAAATTTTGAAAGATGTAAGATTATACTTATTATTTAGCATGGAAAAAGCAAAGGAGTGTGAATGTAAGTAATTGGTTAGGGCACCTGATAGCTACCGTATGCACTAATACATGCTTGGAAAGGGAGGGGTGTGTGTGTGGGGGGGGGGGGGCATTCAGGGGGTTGAATCCTACATAGAGGACCTTTAACCCAAGTTCATTCACAGTGCTTCTAAAACTGTAAAGGTTTAAGATGCTTTCACTTACATTGTTTTCACATCAATTGAAAAGGGAAATCAATGAATGATAAATGCACTTGTACATGTATAGGAAAGAAAGAGACAAACTGTAAGGTTATTTTCAGGTTCAAATCTCTACCAGACTCTGCAACCGCCTCTCTCTGTCTCCTTCCATGTGACAAGTGTGCTTGGAGAATCAGCAAACAGACCCAGGGTCATGTTTAGAGCTCAGTATGAATTTACTACAGAAAATCTGGAGATATTTATACATAAAGATGCATATGTCAGGGCACATTCCCAAGGTTATCGTTAAAAAATATTTCTGTAAGATGAATCATGACAGCTAAGCAGTTCACACCCATAAGGCACAGCAAGGATGGAAGAAACAGAACAAGAATGGCATGTTCTCAAGGTACCTTATCCTACATAAGGTCGGAGTACACTGTCCTGTCATACAGGACAAAGACCTGAGCAAAAAATAAGAAAAGTTATCTTAAAATGAAAAGAAGGGAATGTGTCTTAAAAGGAGAAGCAAGAAACAAGCAAACAAACAAATAAACAAAGAGGAAAAGGGACTAGGAGAAATTAACAAAGGCCATGGGAAAGAAAAAGCAAAAAAAAAAGGGGAAAAGGTTAAAAAGAATAAGGAGACAACTGTTAAAATAAGCAGTTAACTTATTGTTTAGAATGAGGATAAAAATTACAATTAAAATTGGAATTAGAAATGAAATTTGAGCTCAAAATAGATATGCATTTCCTGAGAAAAGGAAGGAAGGAAGGAAGTAATCTGGAAAAAGAAGGGGCATGAAAATATAAAAGGGAGCGAGAGAGAGAGAGAGAGAGAGAGAGAGAGAGAGAGAGAGAAGAAGAAGAAGAAGAAGAAGAAAACAGAAATACCCATAATACCCAGAATTGTTATTAGAATAGAGTAGGAAGTAGAATTCAAATGGAAATAGGATTTGAATTGGAATTTAAATTAGGATTAAAATGGGAACCAGGATTGGAATTAGAATTAAAATGGGAACCAGGATTGGAATTGGGATTGGAAATAGAATGTCACTTGACACTATGTTGATATTTGTTGGACTGTGTGTAAAGTATTAATTTAAATGACACTGAAACGTCAGCTAAAACCTGTGCCACCACACATTAAATCAGAGCACATTGCTTTTACACCCCAAGGACAACACATTTATATAGTCATAATACATGAAAAGGAAATGCCGCTTGCTAATCTGTGTATGTGCTGCTCACTTTTATTAACCTTGTGGCGTTACCTCTCGTAGAGAGAGGCCCACATCTTCACGCTCTCACCTTTTCTGAGATAATGAAAGCATCTTGGTCAATGTCAGCGTCTCTTCTCATCAGCTAGATGTCAAAGAAAACATTTAGCATGCCACAGACAAGTTATTATTTTCTTCGTCGTTTTGTTCCATCCTTGGACCGGCATGCGTAGGCGACATACAACTGCCAGGCGCGGTAAATTGAGGGGAAAAAAAAAATCAAGAAAGGAACCTTTTCAATCACAGACGTGAAGGCTGCTTCTGATTGTGCAGCCAAGGCAGAGGAAGCGGATCCAGTTTGAGACGAGCGCATCGCTAAACAAAGCACGCCTCGTTTCCCAGCAAATAAGTGCCTCTAGTACAGAGCGAGATCGGCAAACCCCGTCACATCCGACACAGCAGCAGCCTCCCTAAAAGTTTTCTTTAGCATTCCTCCTCGCCCTCGCTTCCTTTGTGTGAGCATGTCAGAGAAACAGAGGAACCGGGAATGAATGGAGAATTTTGTACACACGCAGCATTTTCTTCATCTTCCACCCGAGGCGAGCGCAAGTTTGACTGGAGGAAGCACTAAACCTTTTAGCATGCTTATAAAAGCAACAATGCTTGAGCGTTTTCTGTGTTTTACAGTTTTATGCAAATCTTAGCCAAGGATATTTTTTTTTTTTATTCATTCTATTTAAAATCACACTGAACGCTTTGCTGTGATGAGCCCTTAAGGATTGTAGCAAAGAAAATGGAGGATGCTCTGAATACAGCATTTGATAAACCTGCCAGTCTAATGAAGTAGAGCAGATGTCAAATAAGACTTAGAACTTATTTCCAGCTTTAGTCTTTAGTGGTTTGATCTTCTTCCTACACATTTTCTGTAACACTTTATTACAATAAGCAACAAATCAGTATTCAACTAATGCTTTCATGATGATGAATTAGTACATGCACTAATCAGGACATAATGAAGTGTTACCATTAACAGCCTCTGATTCATACATGCATAGCCATTAATAATGATAATCGTTAAGCCTTAACTCGAGCTGTTAATTATCATGACTTAAACATTTTTATTTTTTAAAGTACCTTACTTATTAAATATTTGCATTTACGTTATGAAAAGTCAATATTCGCTTTCCAGCATTCCTAAATTCTAAATTAAATCTTATCCCTTTATTAGAAATAAAAATGACATTCATATTATTAAAAATTACTTCTATTAAGAGTGTCTTCATACTCGGTTCCAATAGACGAGTCCGCGCTCAGGACCGATTCTGGGTTCGTTCATTTGGGGGCGGAGCTCATTATTCTCCATTTGCGTTCATGTTAAGAATTCCTTCCCAACCCTGCATTGATAGCACAATCCCACACATCATTTCTGTACACTCAGATTCGCAAAACACTATCACTAACTTCATCTGTTTGCTGTTCAGATCTGGACCCAGTGAAATATTTTCAAAAGATCCAACCGAGCACTTGAAAAAGTAGCAGAACCTTCAGCAACTCCAGTTTTTTTTAAACTTCTTCTGGTTTTGAAGCAGCTCTAATACAGCCAATCCTGTACATTTATGCAAATGATTTAACTGAAGGCAGCTCATGGAGAAAGATAAGAGTGTTCAGAGAGATTTGCCCTCTCTGCTCTAATTAGTGAAGTGACGACAGGGTCGACGGCATTCCCCTGATCTATATGCTGAATGTCACTAAGGTGTGCTTAGATGTCTCTGTTTTCTTTGGCTAATAATGAAAATAAACTCTCTAGACTTTCAGCCCCCGGTTCCAGTCATTGCTAATTGGGATCCTGCAGCTCAGTTGATCCTCTAGTAGTTCATGCATCTATAGAGCCATCTACTGGCACCACAGAACATTTTCAACTCCATGAAATTAGCAATGATGTATGCTAGAATGTTCTATCCATATCCATGTGGGTTTCCTCTGAAGTCTCTGGTTCCCTGCCACCTCCCAGAATCATGCCAGTAGATGGATTGGCTACTATAAATTGCCCCAAATGTGTGTGATTGTGTGTCCACGGTAACCTGCAATGTACTGCAAGCCTAGGTGCTTTATTACCTCGCATCCAAAGTTCCTGGGATATGCTCCAGATTCACTGACCTTGACCAGGATAACAAACTTACTGAAAATGAATGAATGAATAAATGAATGAATGCGAGAACAGGGGATCCCCAGCCAATAAACGTCCACACCAGTACACCCCAGGTCCAACCTATGATCTGGTTTGAATGGTTTGATAGTTATCTAAGCAGTTGTGCTGAGAGTTGGGAAAACTTAAATCTGCTTTTCATCACCCTTAATTCACAGCCAAAAGTGGTTCCAGCAACACTTGGACGTTCAACCTAAAGCTTTCACAAAGTACAGAAAGCAAAAGAGGAAGAAAGTGGAAAACGTAAAAATGCACATGCACAATGTGAGCTGTTCCTGTGAGATTTTTATGGCCTGTGCTAAAAAACAGATGATGATATTTGTGCCTTTAAAACACACTGTCCTAATATTTTTAATTGGGAGGTTTAAAATTATAAAATGTTCTTGTTGCTTCATTATTATTCTTAGACTGGCACATGATATACAATACAATAAACTTTTTATTGGAATAAACGTTATAAGGGCCATTAGCCCTAGCTCTGTTCTGATAAACAACACCAAAGCAGCTGAAATTGTCTTTGAAGATAGAATACCGAGTCCCAAATGGCGTAATGGAATTTAACTGTATACTCATGGGTGTAAATGAATGTTTAAAGGAAAAGAAAGAATGAATACACCAGACAAGCACAGTACTTTAGCTAAAGCAAAAAGTGTGTTTGTGTAATGAAGCGACTCAGGTGAGCATTTGTTTGCTGTAATTACAGACATGCTCAGTGTGCAGCATTATCAGCAATGCACTAATGGTTGCTCTACTGACTGTATCTGCATTCATATCCTTGTCTTTCTTTCCTGATTTTTTTAAGACCCCTTGTTTATGCTTTACAGAGAGTTTCAGGGCCATTAAGTAAGGTTGATTTGAAGCAAATGAAAGGAGACAATGAGGTGTTTTTAATATAAAACTTGGGATCTTTGGATAATTGACATTTTTCTGAGAAGCATAGACTTGGAGACGGTATTAATTTTTGTAACACCCTAATGATGTTCATGTTTCAGACTTCCTGTGTCAAAGAAAGCAGGGTTCATTAGCAGGACACACTATTGAACAACAACAATGCGAAAGTGATATCATTGTATGGTTACTGACAGGGTAATTGCTAGCTAACGTCCCATACGGGAAATATATCTATATAGTTATTAAAATATATATCGATATATTTACTAATTAACCCTAACCCTGACCCTAGGTGCTTCTAAGAATGAAACATGTAAAGCTGAAGAAGGACTTTCATCAGTACTAGGTACACACACACCTTGTAAGATTCACCACTACAACCACAGTGCCTGTGGGGTACACACGGTGTGCTACAAAAGAGAAGCAAGATCATTATTAAATGTTATTTAGTCAAACTGCCTCTTTACTGCAATAACAAAATTAAACCTCCAATCACCATAGCCAATATCCTACTAGCCAGTCAATACAACTAATAAGAAAACAAAAAGATATCACAGATCAGAAGCAAAATTACAGAAATCAGAACAACAAATAGGAACTGAAGCTTCCAAAACATATTTAAAGACAATGTAAAGCAAATTCCTTATGTGTGTCAGAAAGTAGTTTCTGAAAACATGGCACAAGACTGAACTATTTATTATTGAATTGTTTAATTGCTTAGCTTGTAGCCTAGCTCATGCAGCAGTCCTCTTGTCCCTCTTCTATCTTTCCTTTTCAGTATGCAGGCTGAGGACAGGCTTTTGAAGGTATAATCCTGACATCAATTTCTGTTTTTGAACAATTCAGCTAGTCCATAATTCATAAGACATTCAGCGAGTGGTTGTACATAATGATCGGGTATGCTTGCATGGCAGGGCAGCCAGTTGACTTAATCCTCATGTCTTTGGACTGTGGCATTCTAGCAGCTCTCTGCATACATACATCTCTACCTTCGAAAACGTATATCTGGGAACATGAGATGCAAGAAGACAGCTCTCCAGGAATGTGGAAAAACCTAGTAGACTTTTTCTCCAATGCACTTACGAGGTTCTTCCAGATTCCATGACAGCTGGGAGAGTACCACCGACTAAATAAGCGGGACAGCCAGGATCAGTTTTTCCTCCGCTATTGTTGACAGTGTTGATATCACAAGTGCCATCGCCTTCTTGATTTTGATTGGTCAGAGAGAGAGGAGTGACACTGATGATCTTGGCAGTGTTCCAAAAGTTTTTTCAACGGAAAGCACCCTGAATGCAGCGGAGATGAAAGCTATCTGCTTAGGGCGTTTTTTTTAAATGCCTATGCTATATTTCTATTGGTGGCTTTTAGTCAAGTATAATTACGACAGTCATTATGTGTACTAAGAACGTCAAACTCACAACCAAAGAATCCTTTCAGGATGTGCCATTTTTGTCTGCAACAGTAAAGTCCGACCAAAACTCATACTGTGTAAAGCCATCTTCCTTGCACTCACAAGAGCTCTAAAGAAAGCCACTGAAAATTTGATGTCCTCATCCCTCTTAATTTCTCAACAGCCTTTAATACTTTGAATAACCAAATCCTCATCCAACTTTTATGACCCCAGGCATGCTGCTCTGTAATAACGTTTTTAATAATAGCTGTTAATAATAGCTGTTTTTAATAATAAAACAACATTGTAAGGTTCAGTGCCACTACGAGAGTTCCCCAGGGTTTAGTCTTTGGTCCACTCTTGTTTTCTATATATACACTAAACCACAGGGCTCAGAGATCAGATCACATGACATTGCCTAACACTGGTATGCTGATGACTCAAAACTTCTCTTTTCCTTCATTCACCTTCAAAGTCTCTCTGAAAACACTGGATTTCCTTTCTGATTCTCTCATTTTCCACTGATAGCTTCACAGTCCGTCTGGTACACACAGCTAAGAATCTTAAATTGGTTTTGATTCTACAAAAGTGCTCTTAGATGCCGTCTTCACAACATCAGAACACGACCTTCACTGACTAAAGATACTGAAAAGTAACAGACAAGGTCTGTTCATTGTGCATAGACTCCTTTTAAATTTTCATTCATTTTGAATTTATTCATTTTTAATAGAGAAAATGTTTTCTGATTCATTTTGAATAGATCCCTTTCAATTTTTTATTTGACCCAGACAACTCTCAATTTGCTAAGCCTCGTCCATATGCTACATTTCTTCTAGAGAGCATTTCAAAATTCTTGTGCCTGAGTTGATGGTATGCCACCGTTGCATCATGAATCAAATTCAAAACTCTGTTCTCATGTTTTTGTTCACCAACATACAATATACTAGTTTAGAGTTATGCAGCTTGGGTCATCAACCTTAAGACTTCAAGCATGTTCTTGTCTGAGATTTAAGCAAACTCATAATATGAAATCTCAGGGAATCTGGTGCAGGGAGCTTCTCCTTGTAGTCTGACCCACCAAGTATCTTCATTCCTACAGAAAGGTCTAGAGATCTACCTCATCACACTCTAACTAAGATAATGCTTTATTTTCTCTGCTCTTACTTTTGCATTTACTGTCTTTACATCACTTCTTAGTTATTAAAATGACTTCATTTTCTTTCTGTGCACTTAGGTTTAAAAATGCTTTTCTTGTTACCATCTAGACTACTTTAGCATTTGTACAAACAAGTGTTAACCTCTAGACTAATCCCCTAAAACCTAGTAGTCACTCTGGATAAAAGCATCAGCCAAACAGTGTTGAACCATCTAGTCAGGGGAAAATAGCAATAAAAATAGTTCAAAATATGGACATGGAAATCACCAGATGATGCTTTAAACTAATTGCCTTATGGATTGAATCATCATGATTTTTTTGCATATCAAAATGCTTTACATAAGGAAGAGAGATTTTCTGAGGACACCTTTGTAATAACTCACTTTTATAAATTGCAAACATTGCCTTGAAGGAAGTTTGAAGGACAAAGAATTGGCCGAACAATAGTGATCAGGGTTTGGATGTTGGGATAAATGGTGATTAGTGATTGGTCTTTGGGAATAATGGTGATCGATGATTGGTTTATTGGAACAATGGAGATCATTGATTGGTCAATTGGAAACAACGGTGAACAGTGAATGGTTGTAGGGAGCACATGTTCTCAAAAGCGCAACTTAATCAGGCTTTATTCACTGCTGGTGATTCGACTAAACAGGATTTCTCAATTCATACAACCAGCAGCTGTGATGTGTGAGCTGCAGGGTTGTATCGAGTGAAGGGGAGCTGCTAACATCAGCTCAAAAAGTTGCTAGATGTTGTGTTTAAATAAAATTGCTAAAGGGGTCAAACATTTCTAGCAACAAATTCACCAAGCTGATGCAAAATGACTAAATATGTCTGCCTGTCTATCAGTCTTTTAGCTGTATATTTGAACAATGAAAAAGAAAATCACATCACTGCTGTAACGCCTCATACAATCCAGAGCAGATGGCATGAAGCTTTTAAACAATAGCAACAACAACAGCAGCAAATGCTCTTCTTCTACGCATTAACAATATAGGATATGTGTTTTCTGGACAGACCAGGGGCCACTGTGTTGAAGCTATTACTTTCCTGCAGCTGCAGAGTGTAAGAGTTATTAATGACATTAGCGCAGCTGGAAATAGCAAAGCACTGGCACTGCTCTTCTCAATAGCCGGCGGGTGACAGACTTACTTTGTGGGCTGTAAGAAGGCTAATTACTGTTTTTCCATCTCAGAGCCGGCACTCATGAGGCGTAGCCAGACGTGACTGAAAGAGAAAGGCCAAATGGCAGCACTGGCGAAGGTTCGTGATGACAAATGGGTCCATCATGAGCCTTCAGAACAGTCTGAGCTATCGTTTTCTCTGGAGTGAGTTTCTTATGAAGAGGCCATTGATCTTTCAAACATGAATTTATATTCTCATTATATTGTGATGAACATGTTTCAAAGTGACATGTGTCCAGCAGATGGCACCATGGGACCAGTAGTTTGTGATGCTTGGACTTCTCTGGTGCTTCTTATCTGTGGCACACTATTCCTTGTATTCTAAATATACAGGTGACTGCAAATGGAAACGTTTTTCCTCATGTAAATATCCAGATTAAAATATTTGGGTATGTTTGCGAAGACAGGATGATAAAAACATGTTCTAAGATAACATTCATTCATTCGTGTTCAGTACGTACTGGTTAGGGTACGTATATCGGATCCAGTGTCTATCCCGGGAACACTCTGCATAAAGCGGGAATACACCCTGAATTGGATGGCAGTCCATCACATGAAACCATGCATGTACTCACTTGCACCTTGAGTCAAATTATTGTAGCTAGTTATGTGCTTTTGTGAAGTGAATGGAGATCGGAAAACCCACAGAGAACATGGAAGAGACAGTAACCCAAGCTCAGGATTGAACCTGGGATCCTGGAGCTCTGAAGCAGCAGTGCTACACATTGCACCATGCCATCCCTAGGGTCAACTTCCAATAAAAGAAAATTGCTATTAACAGTATAAATTTTACAGCATATTGATTTACATAATGATTTACCATCCATAAAGGAAGCAAGAAAGTACTTTAATACATTTTGGCATGTACTGTTACATAAAAAAACAGCTCATCATGAACAGCAGGTATACTTGGTTCAGTATGTACAGTATTTATGCATGTGTGTGTGTGTGTGTGTGTGTGTGTGTGAGAGAGAGAGAGAGACGGTTAAAGACTTTAATGTTTAATTAGAGCTTATGGGGCTTCTAAGACCCTGCAAACAATCCACCTTGCAGTTGCTGTGAGATAGAGACTTGAAACCGGAGAGTTCAGCAGCAGCTTTTATAACTCTCAATCATAAATGTGCAACATGTGCTTACACAGCCCTGAGAATGTGTTGTTAATTCAAGCCGACTTCAGCATTGTCCTCGATTGTGGACCTGGAGCATTGCCCAGCTGCGTCTCTGAGCAATTGGTCGCTCCTCTTTCATTGTGGCCCTCGGTTTCTGAGCTCAGGTCAGACGGGAGGGGGAAATGCATGTGACGCCAGCCAGTCGCATTCTGCAGATTTCAACTCTGCAACACAGCAGTGCTTGGTCCAGGCTTGTCAAAGACAGAAGGAACGTAAACACAAAACCCAGTGGCTGTCAGAGCCAGAGTCCCCAATTTCATGAGAAAAACTTCAACTGCATATGCAGATTGCAGTCCTTGATCCATTTGGTTTTACAAGTTGAAATCAAGCTCACTAACTGCTGATGTTTGGGGCCATTTCTCCAGTGCTGGATGACCCCAAACATACCTCCAAGTGCTGCAAATGCTATTTGTAGAATAGAGAGGTGAATGCTTTCTGTAATGGAATGGCCTACTGAGGCATCCAACTTAATTCCAATTGAGGTGCTCTGGGAAGAATTAGATCAGGTGTTGTCCAACCAACTGTCTGTCATGCAAGAGACATTTTGAACTCAGTTACTCATCAATTGCACTGTCACAAATGGTTCACTTCTTATTTCCCATTTCTCATTTTAGGCTTCAAAGGGGTGCTAACAAGTACCCTCAGTGCATGCTTACTGTGCCCTTGGTGAAGCCCGCATTGATGTAGACCAAGCAGCTGTCTCTCACCCAAAGCCCTTTGTGATTGATAGCAAGCATCAATAACAGCAAATGGGTTTGTTAAGAGCAGAGCCCTACTGTGTCCTTTGTTATTAATATAACTTGAACAGCATTAGGGTTACAACTTGTATGAAATGAACAAAGCAGAATAACTGACTAAACTGAGTATTATCAATTACCTGATTTAGATAAATGCTGAGCTAATGTCTATAGTCTACACATGCTTTTATATGGAGCTTCCATTTTGCCACGGTACATTTTTAGAATTTGTCAGTGTACAATGTTTTGTTTTGTTAAAGTGATAAATGAAATGATAATGAAGTTTTCACTGGTCACCGAGTAATCACTCTCCTAGTAACGCTGAACGGTGGACCATTGTTGGACTAACACCAAGAATGTGATGAAATCTTGGGGATTAATCCAAATTCTTACTTCTATACCTTCAAGCCTTCAATGCCTCACACAAATCATCACAAGGTGTAGACTTGGAGGATAGCTGCAAGATATAGTGTGCTATTTGGACCAACATTGACACCATTGCAAACCAAACACATTTGTAGGTTGTCAAAGGTGTGATGCAAATTCATTATAATTTGTATTGATTACATTTAGGTATGTCATACACTCCTCTCCAAAGTGATTAACAGAATGATTAATTGAGTTTCAGATTAATCTGCTTGCATGAAAAATATAAGCTTTTTTGCCTCTCTGTTTTTAATCATTGTTTCTTTGGTTATTTTCAGTCTAAAAATGCTTCGGCAAATAAAATAAATCTTTAAAATAATGAAATAAGGTCTGGATTGCATTTTAAGGCTTTGTTTGTTTTGTCTTATTTTTTATTCCTTGTTTGACTCCCAGATTAGTAGCATTTTGTTTTTCCCTGGCCAGTTCTGCATTTTTTGGAATTTTAAGACAGGTGCTTGGTTGTTTGCTATGCTGAATCATCTCACTGTCTGTTTGATTTTGAGAGAGAGATCCATGGCATTCATTCTGGCACATGTTCCCCAGACCTCACAAGTAGACTCATCAATCTCATCCAAAACTTACCCTCCGCAAAACCATAATATTTTTGCCCACAGTGGCAAGGACATGATGGCAGCCCATCACCCTTGGCCGAACTGCTCCAGAGACAGCCTCTCCACCTGTCAGAGGTCAAAGGTTAATGCCCAAAGATTAGAGGTTGTTTCCATAACGACCTGGGTGGAACTTTTGCTTTCATGGGTTGACATGGTTGTTACATGTGTTGAAAGTCTCAGTCAACACCCAGGACTTGTGACAAATCTATAAGAGTGGGAAAGGTCAGAAACGTGATGGAAGGTTAGAGATAAATTTTTTCTGGTCACATCATTTGGACACGACATGCTGCCATTTTAAAACCTCACAGTAGTGTTGCATCATTGTATCACTGGCCTTTCACACGTAATGGTATCCAAGTGGCATTTCAGAAACTTGCCTACCACCTTTAAACTTTAAATACCATTTTGGTTAGTAGTTATCTAAAGTAAATGTGAAATATCATTGTCATTAAGAAAAATGCTTTGCTTTAAATAGAGCACCTAACTGCCTTTGTCATTTAAATAATGGCACTGGATTCCTGAACTGGATGTTTGTGGCTCTGGAAATATCAAACCCATGCCCACCTATTACCAAGCTCAAAGCATGAGGCCATCCATCCAAACCATCTGAAATAACAATGGGCAATAAAGATTAAGTGGACAATGTTAAACCTCTGAAAAGGTAACGCATAACTGTTGTGATATCTGGCTGTTCCCCATGCTGATTGTTTAGCCCCTGTTGATCACCAGGACACTGAATGCCATGGACTTGTAAGGATCTCTTTTATGCTACCAGGACGTGAGGCTCCACTTTTAGCCGCCGCGCCACACTGGGATCGAAGGCATGAACGAGGGCCAATTAGGCTGAAAAACAATAGCCATACGCGCTTCTGTCCAATTGCCATGCCTTTGTACGGCCCGACATTGTCTCTGTGGCTCCTATTACCAGCTCCTGATAAACAGGGGGCTAAATTCGAAGCACAGTTGTTCCCATTGTCCTGCTTTCCTTGATACCCAAGCCCCCTTGGTGCCTTGGCCAGACCTAGAAGGGCCAAGGGTCTCTGTTGGAGGCTAAGTGGCAGGATACATGACACAAAGAAAGATTCGATGGAAGAGGGGAGGCACAGTAGACATCTTGTCTCAGATCATTCACTTGCACTAGTAATGGTCAGGCTAATTAAAGGAGGAGAACAGCTTAGAGCTGTACTTGATGCGGTGATCTTAATGTTATGATGGATGGCGTCAAAAGTGATTTTTGGGTTGTGTGTAGAGGGGGGGAGGCAGATTAAGCCACAGCTGTTGGCCTGGCAAACGGGGTCAATGAAGGGCAGTAACGAACCATCTCAGTTCAGCTCCACTGATGGAGCGGGTTTGATTAATGGATATAATTAGAGATTCTTTCAAAGCCATGTTTTAAAAAGGCGATCATGAGATGCATAATGCATGCTTTGTTATGTTCTCAAGGTAATCATGAGTGCATATTAATTTTGTTTTGTTTTTTTTTTAAACATAATCTTGCTGGGATCTGTCCTCATCTTGAGCACATGTGGTGCAGGGATCTATAAGAATGTATCTTGCAGGGTTTAAAAGCCACAGACTTAACAGATAAGTGGGTCTTTAAAGAGCATTAGGCTTTAAGTGATGGTTGTGCATAATTAGTCCACAGGGAAAACCAAAAATTATTCATGTTTCACACAAGCAATGCCTAGTACTCCTCAATTCCCTTAACAAGCAGCACACTGACTTTGATTTGCTCATGCATGTTTCCATTCTCCTGAACAGGTCTGCTGAATGTGCTCCATTGTCTGAGCTCAAGCTGCACATTCACAGACGTGAATGATTTACTGCTGTGTGGTTCGCGTGGATCAAACTTGAGATATTTTTGGCAGAACAAGAGTACACATGGAATAAAAACATTAGTGTAGCATGACTTCCTCTGGTAGATTTTATAGAGAAAATATTCATAAGGCACCACCAGGTTTCAACATGCAAAACTATGCCTGTGCTTTTCCTTGCTTTCTTTTGGAAAGGAATATCTGTCACGTTAATCAGCTACACTTTGTCTCAAATAAGTAGCAAGTAATTTATCACCCAGTAAATTCCAGCACAGGATTTTGGGTAAAAATTGGGATCAAAACGCTTGATTTGAATACTTTTATTTCCTATCTAACCTTCAGCCCAGTAACCATGAATGTCTAATACATTTTGAACGAAGTGAGTAATTGAACAATTGCAACTAGTTTTAGATTTATTTGTATGTTTTCCATTCATGATATGTAATGTACAAATTATGACTGAGGTCAGTAATGCATCTAATAAAAGATCCTTTAAGTATTTATTTAAAATTATACAGTGACTCAGACGTTTGGCGGCTGTAACACGGTAAAAGTGATCTCTCTGAATGTGTGTGTATGTGTGTGTGTGTGTGTGTGTGTGTGTGTGTGTGTAATTATTCCCAACGAGATAATCTATTTATCAGTATCTCCGTCTATCCATTATTCACTCTCGCTGTCTTTTTCTATTTTTTTTTTTTTTTATCTTGATCTAGATATCCATTACAAAGTCTCCCAGGGTGCACAGATTAGTGCGCAGATTCCCACCATCAGTAAGAAAGACTTCGCTATTGATCATTAGCGCTGAAGGTGTAATTGTTTGCCATTCATCTTTGCTAGCAAAAAGTTTGAAAGAGACAGATTCCCAGATGAAAACGAGGCCTAGCCAAAGCCAAAATGATCATGTAAGGAATAAACACGACGACGTCTGTGCTCTGTGCTGCTGTTGTTTTATTTGACTTTTTTATGGTGGCCCTGACGGCGCGACATGCTGCACAGTCAGGCAACAGCAAATGCCGACGGAAGCGTTTCCAGACGACACTTAAAAAGTCATGAGCGCGCCTTGATCAGCCAAGTGATTACTCGCGGCACCTGACACCTTTAAAAACCTCACTCAGGCTACGTTCACATTACCACGCAGAGGTGACTCAAATCTGATTTTTCTTCCTTAATGTAACACGGATCTGATCTTTTCAAGGCTGCGTAGACGCACAAATCCGATCCTTTCAAATCAGATTTGAGTCACCTTCATACGTGGTCCTAAATCTGATTTGTGGCCGATCCGATCCGTTATCAGCCAGCACGGTGTTCTGTGCTACTTTAGGGTTAACTTTAAGCCTTAAGTATTAGGGTTAGGTTTAGGGCTACAGCTAAGATCGAGTGTGTTCTCTACTGTAGCATTTCTCGTCGAGGCAGCACAAATCCTAAGAGCACCAGCAGTGCTGCAAAACAACAATGTAGGAGCGCTACAGCTGGCGAACTGTTTGTCGAGAGCATAATGTGATGCATACATTAGCTAGAAGCATCAGTTTTAATACCACGAGTCATCTCACAAATATGTTTGTTGTTGTTGGTGATGCAGATGACTCATGCAATAACGTATTAATGTGCGCATGTAGAATGGACAGATGTGTTCGCGGTACAGTTAGATACAGATCATCTGTAATTATAAATGTGAACCGATCCGAAGAAAAACATCAGAATTGAATGATGAGGCTTGTAATGTGAACGTCGCCTAACGCAAAGCTTTGTGAGGATTTGCCATGTCGGAATGTTGTACTTTTCGCATCTGCGCTTCATTGTGTTTCGTTTGTTTGTTTGTTTGTTTGTTTTCTGGACTGCCCTTTAGTCGCTCTGCGTATTTGCGAGATGAACTTCTGTCGAATTTTTGTCTGCTTCCAAGACGGTTACCATCTTTCTGCAAATGTCACCATATCACCATATTTCTCACTTTGTGCTTGATCTACGTTCCTGTGAATGAGCCGCTACTACAGAAAGGAAAATATATTAGAAGCAGTGCATTAATATAAACCCGTGAGCCAGAAATTGACCAACAATTTCTGAACGAAGAAGAATTCAACAGTGCTGTGGCATGAAATTGCATTACCACTTGATTTTACACAATGAGCAATGCACTGCATGAATACGTCCTTAGAAAAAAGTTCCATCTAGTTCTTCTTCTTCTGTTTATCTCTCAGCCTTTTCGGAGGCAGAGGCCTTTCAGAGAAAGCTCCAAGTAGAAATCCATTTCCATTTCTTCCACTTCAATTTTCAGTCAAGAGCTACTGGAGAATTACGGAGGCGTAAAGTGTGTGTTTAAAATATGGCTCCTCGGCATGTGGATTCCAGTTCGCATGCGTTCTTTCCAATAGGAAAACACGTCCTAAGGTCTTTTAAGGCTTTCACCAAACCAAAGGATTTCTTTGGGGCTTAGAATTGACTCATTTTTCCAAAAACGTTGTAGATTTATTCTAGATTACCAAGACGGCTTTAGGATTTTGAGCTGCAAATGACGCTGGAGCTGTAAAGAATCTTCACAGGTTTTTTGAAGAGAAAACATGTGTAGACCTGGTAGCTACCCAAAGAACTCACTAAGAACCGTTAATTTTTTTTCCAATACTGTAGATATTTTTGCTAGATAGTGTTTTCTAAAAATAAAAAAATACAGTTCTTCTAGTATGAGTTTTGGTTCACCTCCTTTTGTATCAAGCACAATTCAGTTTCAGAATGAAGAAAAACGTAACGGATCTTAATGCTCTTAAAAGCCAATCCAGGGATCAATGAGTCAAGATTCCAGACTATATTGGAGATAACTCTTTATTTTACGCTGTCACATGCATGGATTGGATTTTATACTCCATGACTATCATGATCTTGAGGAATAGATAAGATGCCAGTCATTCCTTTATCTCTTAAATGTAGCAGCTTTTTTTTTCTTCTGCAGTATTTACAGTGTGTTATGACTAACAAGTCAAGACTTGATTATACGCTCCATTATCTGCATATTGTCTTATCGTTGTGTTCTGCCAATCATCATCTAATCTGGTTTTGCAGTGATGCAATGCAATGCAAGCGACAAGGACACACAGTATTACTGATGTGAAGCATCAGTCTGACAGGGCATCCTGGTGTGTATGGATATTTATATTTTCCCTCTCTGCTTAGCAGGCTCAAGTATGTATTTCAGCTGAATATTGTTGGCTCACGTAATTCACATGGCTAATGTGAATATTTCTAGATAAGATAAGATAAGATATAATGTGTTAGGTGTTAAGCTAGTAAATATATTAGGATAAACATTTCAGGATTTTCTGCTATATCTATCACAGCAAGTCCTAAATTGGTTTATTCCTCAAAATTCCTCAAAACACCTTCTGACCAATCAGAATCGAGTGTTCATCAGTGCTGTGGTGCAATCCTGTTTATAGATGATCGGCAGTATCTATAGATTTGGATTAGAAATTATCCTGAACATAGATGTTTTTTAGTTAATGTGTTGGTGTTCGTCACAGAAAAAATGTAAATTATATTCAAAATATAATTAGTGCTGCCTTCACATGCTCCTTAGATTTACCAATTGCAATATCGTAAGTATCGTAGTAATTATGAAGTATATTGCATTTAAGTGCAGCTCTAAATTTATCTAGTTATCCAGCATCTTCCTAAACCAATTGTGTATTATGTCATAAAAATAAACTGTCAAGCAAAACTTGTAACAATTTCCTGAGGAGATCTAGCCTTGCCATGTCAATAATATTTCCATTAAAATAGTTTATTGACAGTTAAGCAAAATAAGATGACATTTAAAGTAATGATATTTTATCTTAGGTGGCACGGCGGTGTGGTGGTTAGCACTGTCGCCTCACAGCAAGACCACATAAAGCACATTTACTTGAGTACTCTACTTGAAAAGTAAATTTTTCAAGTATCTGTACTTTACTTGAGTATTAATATTTACTCCACTAAATTTTAAAAACAAATATTGTACTTTTGACTCCACTACATTTCTATGAAGGTTCCTGCTTTCGTTACTTTGAAGTACATATTTGAAGCCTAGCTGCCTGCCCTTATCCGCTAGTGAGTGTTCTGTAGTGTAGCTAGCGGGTATTCAAACATAAACAGGAAAGAATGGACAATCCTGATTGGTTAATCCTGTTTCTCAACAAACTAACTCACAGATATTGAGCTACACAAAGTGAGAAATTATTTCAATTTGTGTTTAGGGGGGTTAAATATGGACTTTGTCATCATTACAGCACAATGTCTGCTGATTTGCACATATGTATATGTATGTGTATCACACTACCAGTCAAAAGTTTGCACATGCCTTCTAATTCAATGTTTTTCTTTATTTTTATGACTTGGATAATGACGGACTGTTGTTTCTCTTTACTTAGTTGAGCGGTTGTTGACATAAAAGGTTATTAGTGGAATTTCTT
>JAQQZR010000037.1:3816569-3831531 GCA_030068235.1 Notoglanidium macrostoma | reverse complement strand
TATCTATCTATCTATCTATCTATCTATCTGTCTGTCTGTCTGTCTGTCTGTCTGTCTAGATAGATAGATAGATAGATAGATAGATAGATAGATAGATAGATAGATAGATAGATATCCCCCTCTCCTTTTCTGTCCTGCTGTATTATGTCTACTCAGTTGCTCCCCTGAGCCACACAGGCATTCAATTGTGTAGAAACCAAAGACAAACAAAAATCAACAAAAGTTCAGTGCAGTTCAGCTCAGGGGGTGTGTCCATCTGTCTGAAAATGTCACAGCTCACTTTGGACATGGACACACACGCACACACACACACAATTTCTCTTGTCATCAAAGCAGTAAAAGAGGGTTCCGCTTGAAGATTAGTTTATATTTCAGGTTGTGTAAGTATTAACCACTTTGTTTTTCTAGTCAGGAAAAGTGAAATTAAATGATTATTAAAACCTAAAAATGCAGGTTGGCTAAAGCTTTATTTAATAGTGGGGACACCTAACACCTTCTTGACAACTCACATTACCCTACATAAACATTTATTAAACTTTACCGTTACATGCATCAGCTGTTATAAGGGCTGATTTTGTCTATTGAAATAAAAACAAGTGACTTACTATACACTGTGATCCCATGACAACCAACTGTATAAAGTCTATAAAAGGTTTTATAAAGCAATTCTGGACAATTATGGTTATATCATAACTCATCAGGAGACATTAAGGGTGTGACTGTCTTTACACGGGAAGAGAGGAAACAACCCTCAGTGATCACAGATTCTTACTGAAATTTCTTTTATCCTTATGTCAAAAATTATCAGTTTATTATTTATTAACATTTTTTGTTATGATTAATATTAACGTAATATTTTTATTTTAAATATTTATTCATATTTATAATTTATATTTTAGATATAATTTTTTTTCCCCTTCATCAGTCTACTATGTAGGATTCAACCACCTCAATGTCCCTCCCTTACCTCTCCTTTTCCAAGAGTGTACGGTGGCCATCAGGTGCCCGTAGCGCACTTCCATGGTCTTACATTCACACTTCCTTGCTTTTTCTGTGCTACATAATAAATATGATCCTCCATTTTTCATACATTGGGTTCCCAAATTTGCTAGCCGACACCAGCAAACACTGATTCTTCTTATTTCTTCTTATTTGTCTTCCATTCTTCTTCTGTGTCATCCTTTTACAGGTAATAATATTCTACTAAAAAAATACTTATGAATTCCATAAATATATTATGGAATATATACTCCATTTCTGCTAATTGATACCCTCATATTTCAACATACTGGACCTATGAAAGAATGTGAAAGAAAATATTCATTTGGATGTTATATGGGTTTCACACAATGATATTTAAATGCAAAAAAAAAATGCAGCAACTGCACTTCAGTTGAAAAAACATTCAATTCGAATAGTTCATTACATTAAAATCATCTCTACAGTTACTATGTGGTGTCAGTCAGTCTGTGCATTGGCATATCATCACGCAACACTGTGGCTGTGGATATCTTGTGTCTGAAATGTCAGTTATTTGTTAATAATTTCTTATTAAAAGAACTTTTGTGTAAAAATAATATCACGTTCACGATCATTCTGTTATACTGAATATCACATGTGGTTTGGCCATAGCTGTGAGACTGCAAGGTAATAATCAGTACAACTGCGCTCTTGCTTGTGTGATATTGCTTACATATATCGTGAATGTGCCATCAAAGACAAAATAATAATTTCCTTTTATGGGATTGTTTACACAGGCCTTACATAAATCATCCTGTATTGCTTTATAAAACATGCAATGTTTATTTTATGTAGTCCAAATTAAGGGCTACCAAATATTTATAATCAGTAATATTAGACTCTGATAAACCAGACCTATAGTGACCAAGAAAGAAGTCAGTTGTCAGCTTAATACCAAAGGAAATCCTTGTGGCTTGATCAAGTGTTATGTCAACTTCACAATTGGTGTAATCAACTTTTGTTGGACCGTCTGTTGGTATAAGAATTTATAACTGTTTATGTAGGCTTATGTCAGTTGTCATGAAAGGCTTATGTTGGTGTTGGTGCCATGTAGCCTCTTGAATATTATCCTGAACCAACACATTACCAAATATTATGCACTGGCTCTGTTTCTCCAATTCAGTATTAAACATTATAAATAGCAATTACTGTATATCGATTAATATTGAAGATGAAAATATATTGGACATACAGTAATTTAAAAGTTGGGTGAAATATTCAAGTCTCTTCATGGCTTAGTTGGACATACAATGCTAGCAGAACAAAATTGGAAGAATATGGCAATTATTATTCAGTATATCAATAAAATAAAATTAAAAAAGTGAGAGTGATAAGCCCAGCAGTTACAAGAATTACAAATGTATAATGGTTGCTTTGGCATTTGACATCAACACTGCACAGCCTGTGAAGAGTGAAGATCGACTGGTCTAAATGGTTCTTTTTTCTAGGACAGGCAGGATTATGTCATTTGTTCAATGTTTGGTTTTGGTATTTGTGAAGGGGATTTCGGTCTACAATAGGCTTTTGTGCTGTTTATTTGGATAAGTGTGGTGAAGCATTGGGGTAATGCTCAGAGCTCAGAACCCAGTATTCACACGTAATATGTCATAACACTGCACTCATATACTACAGTACCAATTTAATCATGACAACACATGGATGGTCACGAAGAAAATCCTATGTGAACCCACAACTGGAATATTGAGCCAACAATTTGTGATGTTATGGATGTGCTCATTAGAGATTCCTAAATTTAAAAGTCACAAATGCATGTTTTGTTTAATAAGTAAGGAATAAAACACTTGGGATGGTGCTGTTATAGGAAAATCAATGAGGAAGTGGTATGATGCAATCCGGTGTGAAGTGGATTTACTGTTACCACCCCAAAGTTGATTGTTGTCCAATTAACAGCATATATGTATGTATGTATGTATGTATAGATATATAACCCAACAAAAATATACTGCATATACTTTATTGAGATGTAAATCTCCCTTCCTTCCACAACCCAAAGGTGCTCTTTTTGATTCAGATCTGGTTAATGGAAAGGCCACTGAACTCGTTGTCCAGTTTGAGATGACTTGACATTATCATTATAAGATGGGTAAATTGTGGCCTTAAAGGATGCATGTGGTCAACAACAATACTCATATAGGCTGGACTGGTATTGAGGGCTACAGTATGTCCCAAGAAGACATTCCTCACACCATTACTCTACCACCACCAGCCTAAACTGTTAAAGTTTGATCTATGGATTCATTCTGTTGACGTCAAATTATGACCCTACCGTCTATATGTCAAAACAGAAATCGAGATTCAAGATCAGGCTTCTTCCAGTCGTTGACTATCCAGTTCCTGGTTATGACATTATATACAGTGCATACTGTATGTTTATGTGTCATTCCTTATAGGATCTTGTGAGAAGTCAAATTTGAATAGGCATGGGTGATGTCATTGGATATGTGTTGATTTTATATGAATAACGACAGAAAAAAGCATTGAATGTCTAGAAAGTATTTGAATGAGTTTGAATTGTTACAGATTTTAGAATTAGAGACCATGTTGCATACAGTATATCACAATCCTTCACTTAGTACCTCCAAGCTATCTGATGTACAATTACTCTTCAGTTCCTATTCTGTTATATGGAGGATTCAACACTAATATCATTTTAAAGTTATCAAAACATGTTTTGAATACACAGTTACTGTTTCTGTCCAAAGGGCTTAATTTAATTGCGTGGCAAAACCTTAAATCTGTCTATTTAGACATCTGTGATGCATCATTGTTGTTATTCTTATTGCCATTATGCTATGATTTACATCGCATCAAATTACAGTGCCAGAGCTTGTATAAACCAATAGTGGTGGAATTCAACTTCCTTGAGCAACCCCTCCTAATTAACCCTGGCTAACAGATATGCAGTAAAATAAGGAATGCTTTATATATATATATTTATGTTTGTTACAAGATGACTCAACTTGCAAACACTGGTGGAGGAAATCGCAGTGCATCATTTATACCCTGTGGATAACGGAATGGTTAATGAAGGGTTATCAAATGTTACATGAAGGCATTCCACCTCCAGCACACCTGGAGTTGCATCACTGCAATGTTTTCCATGTGGAAAGGAAGAGAAAGGAAAGGAAGCATGGCCTGTAGCATAGCTTACGGTCACCTCCAGCTGCTTGGTTTACTGCTGGGCTGGACAGACGAATGAGCGTGTCAATGATTGTTATTCAGACATCTATGATTCTGAAAATCGCTATGCACTTGATATCAGTGAGTCACACTTTGTGGTGGAGGAGGAAGCAAACTGATTATTGAAATATTTACAACGGCACTGATGACAACATATTTACGCAGCAGTCTAGCATCTGTTTCGCAGGACTATCCTAGAAAAGCCCAGTAGCTAAGGAGACTTGGCTTGTTTAGGTTGTGTGAGGGCTGTAGTTAAGAAACCATGCGCTGGTGCCATTCAATTCCCTCGGCTTCTGTATTTCAAAGGCTAGCGGGAAAGAAGCGTGAAAGCTGTGGTGGTGACCGCAGCATATTGTCTAGCTGTAATAAGGCAGGCTCGGGTGTCCCAAGGCCTAATATAGGCCACAAATTGTATCCATAAATGCCTCTTTGCTCGTTGCAAGGCTAACAAGCTAGCAGATGACTTCAGGGACTACAGAAGAGAAGAAGATCATGCTCTGTAAAAGCGTCCTAGGTGACATTGGGGGATTTAGTCAGAACCGTTCAGCTTAATAAAAGTGATTTCTGAAGAAATCGCTTTTTATCGTGTACTCAGGAAAATTAAATATGACATACCAAATCATGTCCATACTCATAATTTCATCTAAATGAAATAATCTGTTAGGTACTATTTCACTTGCGTGAGCACTTTTCTGTATACAACTAGGCAGGATTATTAACAGTACTAACAACAAAAAGTGTGCAGGGAAATGATAGCAAATGCACAATAGAACAGAAAAAAGATCAAGCAGTTAACGTGTTCTCATTGGGAAGCGTTTCCCCTCCTGCACTCCCTCGATTCTCCTTCAGGATGTCCGAGTGGGCTTCAGGTCACCAGCGTCGCCTTAAGCCGAGCCTATCCATGAGGCACCAGTGGAGTGGTGAGGGTGGTGATGGGGGGTGTGAACAGCGGCAGAGATGCCTCTGGGGTCAAGCCTTTAATAATGATTACAAACTGGAGCGGGGCACGGGTCCTGACAGGCTGCAGCTGTGGGGGCACCCGCCTCTTTGAAGTGACCCGCGTCACCGCATGAGGAGACGCTAAAACTATGCACCCGCTTGTGGGAAAGAATGTCCCGAGACGCCACAGTGACGGCGCGGGTGCGGGCGGCACTGAGGGGCAAAGGAGATGCCAGCTCACAGCCCCTATGTCGCAGCTTCTCTGAGAAAGGGGCAGGATAGAGAGATGGATTAGAGAAAAGGAAAAAAACGACAAGGGTCCTCTATTTCATTTCATTTCATTTCAGAATTAAGTGAGGGATTTCAGTCTTGTCTCTGAAACCCAGCCAATAATTCCATGGGTAACTGTAGATGCTGCCATAAACCTTTGATGGTATCTCATACACTTCATCTGCAGGCGCAGTGAAAATCATTTACAACGATAACATTTTTTAAATGTTCTATTACAGCAGTTGTTTTAAACCCTGGTCCTGGAGTTTCTCTACTCTGCATATATTTTATACCTAAGCAATAAAGCAAGCAAGAGTGCATATCGGCACAGCTGTGATTCGGGCAGAGTCACGAGGCTGGACGGTGAGTGCTGCAGGTAACCCTAGTCGCGCTGATATTCAGATTAACTGCACGACTGCAAGTGCAAGATTTCTTTTATACTGCAGTTTTATGAATAATATTAATATTCGTATCAAGTAACTGACATTTCAGACACAGTATGACCAACTAATTTGTTTCTTTTTACTCCGTGAACAGAAATAGCTCCTGAAGAAGCCACATTCTCTGATAGCTCGTGGGCTACCTGGCTAGCTAGCTCACAATGCTTTGTACATTCATGTTAAAGGTGCATCCAATGAAAATAACTTTCACGAGATAATATTCATGTTAAATATCCGCTGATGATGTCGCTGACTCTACAGTTTCAGTGAGACTTTTGCCAAAATTGGAATTTTATGTGGCAAACACAGACTAGCAGAGTGATACACACAGTGAAGCATCCCAGTGCTGTGATACTAAATATGAACACTCTCGGAACGTTGTTGGTCCAGACTGCACTGTAATTAAATGTTGTATAAATAAATTTACACCACAGCACTGTTGAATTCTCCATTCCTGTTGGTCAGATGGAGTTGTTGATGGAGTTCGGTAACATAACATAATACTTTACATCAACGCACTTACACATTATTTCCAAACAGCTAGTTTAAAGAGATTTCTATAATTGTTTCAAATAATATAATAAACAGAATTTTAAAAAGCCGTTGGTAATTTAACACATTAAAAGGTATAATTTGTGATATTTAATTGGCTGAGATTTTTTTTGTAAGTAGACACTATGTATAGAAACCAGGTAAAAGTCCGGGCACACCTAATTTAATGTGTTAATCATATCTTAAAGTAATGACGGACTGTTGTTTCTCTTTACTTAGTCGAGCGGTTCTTGACATGATCAGGATTACTACAGTTAATCTACAGTTACTACAGTTAATGACTACAGTTGCAGTTGGAATAGGGCTATTTACGGTATACCAGCACCACCTCGACACAACACAACTGGTGATCTCAAACACCTTAAGAAGGCAAGAAATTCCACTAATTAACTTTGATAAGGCGCACCTGTTAACTGAAAAGCATTCCAGGTGACTACCTCATGAAGCTGGATAAGATAATGCCAATAGTGTGCAACGCCATTGTTCAAGTAAACGCCGACTACTTTGAAGAATCTAAAATATGAAACCTATTTTGTTTTTTTAAACACTTTGTTTTCCCCTCAACCACATGAGTCCATGTATGTTCCATTTATGTTATTTCATATTTTTGATCTCGTCAGTATTGTACTGCAATGTATTACATGCATTATACGTGCAATGTCTTGTATCAATGTAGCTATTAGGCTACATTAAACCACCATTAATGGCTGTATAAGCTTGAATGAAGATCAGACTCATACAAGAGAATGTTAATCATGCAGGTACTGAAAGTGAACAGCTGAAGATTTATAAGTTCATGAGAAAACGTAACAGAGGCGTGTTAAATACCTTCTGAATCATGTTTCTATGTGCCTCTACTGCAAGGAATTCTATAAACAGGAGAATAAAATGTACAAGTTGCCATGTTGAGTGAGTGAGTAAGAGGAAGCCATCTCACTCTTGACAGATTTATTGACTCACCTGTTAAATGATACGTGCCAACGGTAAAAACCCATCATGAAATACGGCCATATGTCCTACATGGTTTGGGCAACAGCCCAAACAATTACATCTGAAATAAGTGAGGGGAGAGAAGAGGGGATTTATTTTGAGCACCATGCAATTGCAGGACTGTGTAATTGAAGAATTGCTATTCTTCAGTTCAATTGCTTCAACTGCTATTCTATGAATTTTAGTCATTTTTTATTTATTATGTATTTAGTTATTTATTGCCGCACATTTATACCACCGTGTGGTTTAACGCTGCATGCTCATTGGTCAGAAGGTTTTAATTCAATTTCTAGAACAGCAACTCTAATAGTAGATTCACTGATTGTAATGTTATTTCTTCTTTAATAATAACTTACACAAGATAGATGCCTTGTGAAAAAAAAATTGTAATTATTGATATGGTGATGTTTATAAGGAGATGATGCTTTGTCATTATCATTAACTTATTATTAGGTTTGTCTTTTTTATTTTATGAACTTCAATAGAAAAACCTAAAAACCTAAATAAATAAATAAATAAATAGGACAGACTAGAATAGGCTGGCAAGGAAACAACTGTTTACAGCTGCTACTTGTTTCACTGATATACGACATTAAACATAAATATGAACCGATTCAAAGTACAGTATGCCATCTTTATTAAAGAAAAACTGTTGACGTTGGCAAATCGCTGTGGTATAAGCAGAATTGAACACTTTGGGAAGTGCCGTTATTGAAAAATAATTAAAATTTTGTAGTTTTTTTAGTTTTAGTCCAATTACTTTTTATTATGGCTATCATTCTGGCTCTCAAGTCTGGGTTCACCATCATAATCACACAGTCACACTGTCTTCAATTTAAATAGGAAAGATTTGGGGGAACCTGCCAATAGGATGTACTGTAGCCATGATTTCATAAAGCATAAATATAAATTAATCGTTTTTCCCCCCCAATTAAAAGTGGAGAGCAGATGGAGCACTGCTCGGCCTGGGCTGTGACCTCATCATTCCATAACAGTGATGCATGGTGGTCCATGGCCAAGGCTACATGGCAATTGTTGTCCATAAGTTTTATTTGGCATTTAATAGCCATTAGGTCATAGTCACTCCTGACGGCTGATGGTGGCTGCTGACCATACAAGAGACAGAGAGAGAGAGAGAGAGAGAGAATACACACTTATGAAAAGCTGCTGTGCTTCGTTGTGGATCTAAAGTGATTTCTCAGCATTACTCGCTTTCTTTTCTCATAATTAAAATGTTTGTACTTCATATGACCTCATACAAAACACAGAAACCCCTTCACATGGGAAAACTTTTGAGATTTTCCACTACAAACTACAGACTTTCCTGAGTTAGGTTAGAAAGTAAACGAAAAATCTCCACATTGTTATATATGGTCAAATATATTCATGGTTTCTTAAAATTGAGGTGTCAAAAAAAAAAAAAAACCTGTTTTCCAGAATTCACTCACAGTGACATCTGATGGGGTTCCTGAACTGTTACACATACAGCACTGTGCAAAGGTCTTGCAAAGAAATGCTGTAAAGCAAAGATGCTTTGTGCAATAATCAAATTAAACGTCTACTATGTAGGATTCAGTTGGTTGCGACCATCTGAATGCCCCTCGCTTACCCCTCCCTTTCCAAGCGTATATTAGAACATGTGGTGGCGGTCAGGTGCCCATAGCGTACTTCCAAGTATTTACATTCACACTCCCTTACTCTTTCTTGTGCTAAATAATAAGTCTGATCCTCCGTGGAACCAGCAAAGACTGATTCCTCTTATTTCTTCTTCCTTGTCTTCCTTTGTTCTTTTTCATCATCCTTCTGGTGCTTCCTTCCGGATACATGCTGATTCTCAAAAATATGAAATGCGGAAGGCGCTCTCCAGAGGTTTGTCCCTTCTGGGCTACTGCAGTTGCACAACATGGTGGCTCCGTAGAGGTGGACCTCCGTAGAGGTTATATTTGCTTCTCTGTTCTGCGTACAAAACCTTTACGTTTTTTTTGTCTGAAAAGTGAGTTGTTACATAATATGATGCTTTCTTTACTGGCATACAAACATTTTCCTGTAACAGTAAATTCTCTTGTCGCCAAAGTAATGTTTAGAAATGTAAAATGTCTTTGTTCTGACTCAATAATGCGTACTTATACCCTGCTTATACTACAAAAAAAGAGGTGCCAAGGCATTTCGCACATTACCGTATATATACTAAAGAGAATATATTAAAATTCAGGTCATTCTATTACAAATTACTTGGATTTAAAGACATATTGGTCAGTTGTGCAGTGTTTAGCGATGTGTTATTGTCCAAGGCTATGCTCTTTTTTATGGCATTTTTTAATCTGGGTCAAAAATGGTACAAGCAGAGCTAAGCATATCTAATACATGTGCAGAATTTTAATGTGAAGTTTAATATGAGTTCATTGCTGTCAGTCCACAGCTGTAAATCTGGAGGCCTGGGCTATCATTCATTCGATGCTGGCATGCCACTGTGACAGGATGCTGCTGGTCTCAGCATGCAGCTTAGGCAGTTTACATAGATGACAACCAAAAGAATTGCACATCTATATGTTTTCTCAGGTTTTATGTCTCTCATTTGTATGTGAGATTTAGGGCCCTTACCTGAAGGCCTAGTGCTCTTTAGGTAAAAGCTGAAGTGAAATTCGCTCACATTTTCCTGAGTCTCAAATAGCAGCAGCAAATTTTGGACCAGATTTTGGAATTCTGTAGATGAAATATCGCTTATACATGGTAAGAATCACGAAGCACTATTATCATTTTATTATTATTAATAGTAGTAGTATGACTAGTGTTAGTATTATTTCTGTTATTATTATCATCATTAGAGTCATAGTTATTGCCATAAATTGTATTACTTCTGTTATTTTCATCATCATAGTTGTAGAAGACACTTTTTACATAACTGAATTTTGCTTTGTTGTATCAGTGGTACAATGATTACCCTGTATAAGTGCATGGCAGATGAATTTTTCCTTCTCTAGTTCACTGCACAATAATTTTTTTTCTCTTTTTATCTTTTACAACTTGCTGTGTCACTTCAAATCAAAGTGAGCGTGTTTAGTCTGGTGAAAATTACAGTGTTACTCTTAATAGCTTTGCACATTTGGCACAGATAATTTTCAAGTATTTTAATCTCTCTCTCTCTCGCTCTCTCTCACTTTCTCTGTCTCTTTATGGCCTGCTTCATAAAGGACACCTTTTCTCCTGTACACCTCCCAGAATCTTTTCTAGTGACTAATAACCATGTTATGTGTCCATGCTTGTGACTCAGAGGGACAGAAACTAATTCATGTGTTCAGACTTGGCCATGATCAGTCACCTCAGCTGAAACACACTGAGCTGTTCTGTGTGTGAGTGTGTGATTGTGTTTAGTCCCACTCCATCCCTTGTAATAGATCCCTCTCCTTCCATTAAGGTCAGTGTCCTTAACCATGCCAAACAAATTTTCAGAAGTAATATCGCTCATCTTGGCACCATTGTCTGTTGACTTTGACTCGACAGCCAGAGTATGCTTGTGAACGTCGTCATATGAGTTTCCACAGTAACTTGGGCTGTTTGTTTATTCCCTCACAGGGCTAAGTTAGCCACAATCATATTTAGCGTAATAGCACATGTGCAATGTTATTAAATCTGTCTAGCTTTTATCATACTAATGTGGAATAGTGACTGTTCATGATCCCTAAGGACTGCAGCTAGGTATTTTCCATTGCCTGATTTTATTTTATTTTTTTTTATGTCACTCCATTTTATGTGTCTTGCACATGTTAAGGCATATAAAAGTAATTGTCCACTTAATTATTTTCATTATGGCAGATGAAGCTCATGGGTTTTTAAGCTGTCTTTTCCAAAGGTGGGGCACATAATAAATTCACCCACATAATTCCCATGCAAGCTCTTCAAACATTTAGCAGTCATCCTTTACCTGATTGAAGAGTGAATCTCAACTATGATAGATGTGATTCAGCTTCTGCTTTGATTGATAAGTAATTACTCTTTAATTCTGAATAAAAAAGCTTTGGAAAAGGGCAGATCTGTGCTCGTTCTGTACCTACAAGCACAGGGAAAGGAGTGTGTTTGTGTGAAAAAGAAATCAATTAATAAATATATAACTGCTATGCAAGTGTCTAGTTGAATTTGATTTTATAAGAAATTTCATTAAAATTTGAAAGACTGAGTGAAATGTGTTCAGATGTTGACCAATGAATCCTAACCCAGGTGATCTGGTGGTGCAGTGGTTAGCACTGTTGCCTCACAGCAAGAAGGTTCTGGGTTCTAACCTGAAGACCGGCTGGGGTCTTTCTGTGTGGAGTATAAATGTTCTCCCCGTGCCTGCATGGGTTTCCTCCAGGCATTCTGAGTGGTTGTTTATCTTTACGTCAGCCCTATGATAGAGTGGAGACCTGTCCAGGGTATACCCTGCCTCGCACCCAAAGTCAGCTGTGATTGGCTCCAGCTTCCCCATGACCCTGACAGATAAGTGGTATCGATAATGAATGGATAGATGAAAACTATCCCTGATGAGGCTATGCTCCGCATTGTTGAATTGTAAAAAGAAAGAAAGAAAGACAGATGTTTGCTTTAAATAAATAGCAAATCTCTAACATTCACCTAGGCTAAAGTAATTCAAAGTCTATTTTTTTCACAACTTGACACATTTCATATACCCATATATTTTCTGTGTTGTCAATTAGGGTGTCTACTTTATTTCCATAAGAGGCCATTTGAAACTAATAACTGAGAGACAGATTTATTTCAGCTTGTATTTACCAGAAGGCACTGGCTTTAAAGGTAGGCTCATATGCCACCACAGGAGTGCTCCCAGTTAAATCCTAAATCATCCTGAGAGATTAAGAAGTACAACAAGATGTCCATAAGTGAGGCTCTGGAGACTGCCAAACAAAGATTCACAGCTCTGGTGACAAGACTGAAGAGATACACCAGGGAAGCAGAATAAATGGCCTGTTCTCCAAGGACCCATCACAAAGCAGCTTCATAGAAGTAAATTATGACTATAAACTTTATATATATATTTGTGGTACTTTAAGTCCTATTCCCCTGTACCAGAACAACAGGCCAATGCCATCTTCACAGTTCTAGGTATATGTTGAGGCAGTTCATATGGGGCCATCCTCAAACAGGAGGGAGTGGTTTTCAGGTGATGATAACTCCAACCAGAAGTAGAACATCAGGGTGGATCAGGCAGGTCCAGAAAGAAGAGGAGGTCAGGATCACTGGTATCTCAATAGCATGTGCATCTCAACAGACAGAGAATGAGAGACAGAGAGGGAAAAGAGAAAAGCAGATTGTTAGGTATGCTCATTGTCACATAATGGTTAAGGAACAGTTCATATCATGTGCTGAGTGCAAGCAGAAACTCTGGCAAGACTAGCTATGACAGCATAATTAAAAGGGAGAAACAAAAGGCAACACAAACATGAGGGCACCCTGTCAACAAACCTGAGTGAATGCATGACAGTGTGTGAGCCTTTTTCACAAAAGGCTTGACTAAACAAATATGTATTCATCTGAGTCCTCAACACTAATTGGAAGGGATGAGGGGATTAATAATAAGTGAAAGATCTGACACCTGCAATAGCCTTCACTATTCAAGGTACCAGCAAATAGGCAAGCGGGATCATAAAAGACCAGAAGTTTGCTCAGGTATTGTGGCGCAAGACCATTCAGTGCTTTATAGGTGAATAGTAGAATTTCATAATCAATGTGAAATTTGAGTGGGAGCCAATGCAGTGTGGATAAGACAGGGGTGGTGTGCTCATATCATCTTGTTCTAGTAAGGACTCTCGCTGCTGCATTCTGGACTAAGTGGAGCTTGTTATGCACCTACTGAAACATCCAGACAGTAAGGCATTACAATAATCTAACCTAGGGTCACCAGAGGATCATAGAACCAACTGGTAGCTACTGGTCGACAGAGCAATCAATCAAGACTCTAAAATTAGGCAGATTAACCTGAGCACAGCCTGGATTGAATACAAGAAGGCATATGATTTGATTTGATGCCCCACATATGGATACTGGAATGCTTGGCACTATACAAGGCTAACAAGACACTGATAAGCTTCATCAAGAACTCAGTGTGGCTGTGGTAGACAACACTGGAAAGCCAATTCCAAGGCCATCGCACAAGTCTCCATAAAGTGCGGTATACACCAAGGTGATGAACTGTCCCCACTGCTGTTCTTACCCTGTCATGACCCAAGGACATTGGACAAGGACTTTGGGACGTCATTCAGACTGGATAAATGCAGACACATGCTGGCCAAGAGAAGGTAGGTGATCAGGACTGAGAGAGTGGAGTTACCAGAGAGCAAAACAGCAGATATACAGGACAGCTGCCTTGGTATACCTTGGTATCCTACAGGCCAATAAGAATCAGGATGAAGTTACAAAGAGATCAGCCACAGCGAAATATCTCCAGAGGGTAAGACAGGTGCTCAGAAGCCAGCTCAATGGTAGGAATAAGGTCTATGCCATCAACATGTATGCCCTCCCAACCATGAGATACCCAGCTGGAATGGTGAGCTGACCACAGGAGGAAATAGATGCCACTAATGCCAAGACATGGAAACCCCTCATGATGCACGGAGGGTTCCTCCCAAAGAATATCTCCCTGAGACTCTAGGAACAATGGATAGAAGGGGTACAAGGATTAATGAGTGTCAGAGTCACTATCCAGAATGGAACAAGGAACATTGATTGCCCAGGCAGCAGAAGACAGAGGATGGTGAGGAGGAAAAGTAAGCATCGTGGAAGACTGAACCCGTCCATGAAATGTACCACCCGCAGATAAAGGAAGTGGCTGACATATGGAAATACTACCAGTAGTTAGAAAAAGCAGGCCTGAAGGACAGCACAGAGGCTCTGATCATGTCAGCACAAGAACAGGCCCTGAACACCAGGTTTGTAGAGGCAGGGGCAATAGAGAAGACCCAAGGTGCAGACTGTCCAGCACATAGCAGCTGGGTGCAAGATGCAAGCTGGGACAGCATACACCGAAAGGCATAACCAATTGGTGGAGATACTGTACAGAAACATCTCTACCATGTATGGACTACAAGTTTCCAAGATCTGATAGGAGATACCACCAGAAGTGGTTGAGAACAACAGAGCTAAGGTCCTGTGTGACTTTAAGTTCCAGACAAATAAGCAGCTGCTGGAAAACCAACCAGACATAGCCATGGTTGATAAGGAGTAGAAAACAGCAGTAGTGATAGATGTGGCAATCCCAGCTGACAGTAACATCAGGAAGAAGGCACATAAGAAGACTGAGAAGTACAAAGGCCTGAAGGAATAACTGGAATAGATGTGGAAATCCAAAGTGGTCCCAGTAGTAATAGAAGCAATAGGGGCTGTGACTCCCAAATTTGGAGAGTGGCTCCAACAGATTCCAGGTATTACAACTGAAGTCTTTGTCCAGAGATGTGGACTAGGAACAGCTAAGATACTGCGCAGAACCCAAGGTTAAACTCCCAGGCCCTAGGCTGATGAAGGCATACATACACATACCACCCCAATTAGTGATGTGTTTA